>JAJAGP010002176.1:0-53742 GCA_025084515.1 Ancistrus triradiatus | reverse complement strand
ACCTGAAGTGAGCAGTTAATGTGAGGAAACCCATCAACATCCCAGAGTTGAAGCTGTTCTGTATGGAGGAATGGGCTAAAATTATTATGTTGTGCAGGACTGATCAACACTTACAGGAAACGTTTAGTTGCAGTTATTGCTGTACAGGGGGGTCACACCAGATACTGAAAGCAAAGGTTCACATACTTTTTCATGTGATATTTATGCAGAAATATAGAAACTTCTAAAGGGTTCACAAACTTTCAAGCACCACTGTACTACTGTATCATGACCTATGTATCGTGATGTGTGTTGTAAAATCCTTTCCAATACCCACTCCTAGTATACATATGCTGAGTAATCAAATTCCTGAGCTAAAATCCAGCTCTCTTTATCAAATTTATTAATACTATTTCTAGGTTTTAATCTGATCTATGAAATCAGAGTATGCTGTTTACATGACCACTAGAATAATCAGACAACTGCAGAAATCTGATTATAATTGGATTATTAAGTGCACGTAAACTCAGTGTATTCAAGTGGCACAGTTACTAAAGATAAATCCAAAAAAGCACTTTCCCGATGCTGTAGAATGGGCAGCGGGCAAATCTGCAACTACTAGGTTGCAAATCTGGTCATGAAACACAAAATGCCACAAAAAACCAGGCAAAAGCAAAGGTGAGCAAAAGCTAGTATTAGGCCAGTGTTTAGAACAAAGTGGTTTGTGTAAGTATCTAGGAAAACCATCATGCTTTTATGACCTTAAATATTATAGTACAGAACAAAATATATGTTTGCATGGGGTATAATTTGGTGCCTCTGTGATGGTCTGGAATATGGTCTAGGGTGCATTTTTGCCCTCTGCCTAGTGTTTCAGTAATAGGCTACAGACCAGCCAGGACCCTGTCTTTTTAAGATGTTTAAATGAATGCTTCAGGTTATTTTACAGTGTAGCTTTATGCAGGTTTTCTCACTTTCAGCATCGCAAAACCATTTCAGTAATTGGTCCTTCTTATGCATGATAAATGTGAAACAGTCATTTGGGTGAATGAGTGACCGAGTGAAAGAGTGAGTCTGTTCATCTTTCTTCGTCATTTCTGATTATACACTTAATTAGACCACTGATTACTGGCTTTTTTGTCCCTCCTTCATTACAAAAAAACCCCACAGTGTTTGTAAACAGCCACTGTACAATTTGACCCTTTCTGCTACCACGCAATAAAGAGGCAGAGCCATTACATCACTAATTTGACTGACAGGCCACTGTTGGGTCTAAAGGAGAAGCATGGAGGCTGTAATTAGATTCTCCTCGGCAGGTGAAGCTTCTCCTCTATGGGCCACTAACTCTGCATCAAAGGAATTGAGGAGAGTTGACAAGCAAGGACGTGCTGTCAGCCTAACACTCTCCTTCTTTCTGACCTAACAGAAAACAACTTTGAAAAGTTGAGAGCCTCGCTGCTCACTGTCATCTTATAACGAAGACAGGGGATGATTTCCAGCCATTACATCACAGGATTTTTCTCGCACTTCTGACATCTTTTTGGATAGCTACAGTTCTCCCTCGAACCTACAAGCGTTAACAGCAAGTATGTTCATCATAAAAATGCTTCTGTACAGTGCTCACTGTATTCTCACCTGTTCTGCAGCTGGGTCCAGTGAAGGCTGTCTGAGTGCAGTCACATATGTAACTGTTCCTGCTCTCCAAACACCGTCCTCCATTATGGCACTGGCTTTCGCTGCTGCAGTGACCAGGACAACCGGAGTTCATACCAGGCGTCATTTTGGCACGCTCGTTAAGGTCAAAGTTTATCCCGTTGATGCTCAGTGCACGGAGACATCCTAAGAAGCCCATCTGGGTGGTAGGTGCTCCTCCTGAAAAATGGCAATCAAATTACTTCACATTTCAGCTTTACAAATATTAATAGCATTCAGTTCAGAGCTGCGCTGAGAGCACCTAATGAGGAGTTACTAGCACACTGGCAATCAGACTTGAACATGGATTTGTTGACATATTGACATAATTGTGCTGAAAACATAGCCAGTTAGCACCTCATAGAAGTAGCAGTATTGATGATTCCACTGTTTGGTCAAAAGAAGACAAGTCAAGAATATAAATATTTTCCTCAGATACAGTGGGACAAAAAAGTATGTAGTCAGCCACTGATTGTGCAAGTTCTCCTACTTAGAAAGATGACAGAGGTCTGTAATTTTCATCATAGATACACTTCAACTATGAGAGACAAAATGAGAAAAAAAAATCAGGAACACACATTGTAGAATGTTTAACAAATGTAACTGTAAATTATGGTGGAAAATAAGTATTTGGTCAATAACAAAAGTTCAACTCAATACTTTGTAACATAACCTTTGTTGGCAATGACAGAGGTCAAACGTTTCCTGCAAGTCTTCACCAGGTTTGCACACACTGTAGTTGGTATTTTGGCCCATTCCTGCATGCAGATCTCCTCTAGAGCAGTGATGTTTTGGGGCTTTCAACTCCCTCCACAAATTTTCTATGGGGTTGAGGTCTGGAGACTGAGATTATCAGTGGCCTTGTATGTCTTCCATTTTCTTACAATTGCTCCCACCGTTGATTTATTCACACCAACCTGCTTGCCTATTGTAGATTCACTCTTCCCAGCCTGGTGCAGGTCTACAATTTTCAAGTTGAAGTGTACCTATGATGAAAATTACAGACCTCTCTCATCTTTCTAAGTAGGAGAACTTGCACAATCAGTGGCTGACTAAATACTTTTTTTTATTTTTGAACTTAAATCTATTACAAACGATAAATCGGATCGACTCGAACACATAGCACACAACAGCGTGAATATCTACACAATAGGTATTTGAACCGTGTATGTACGTTAAGTGATTTAGGGCTGTATTTATCACAGAAATGTGTGGAGAAAGAAGAAGAATTATAAGAAGTAGTATGAGAGATAACAATATACAGTGTTTTCAAGTACCTTATAATAGAACACTATGTGCAAGAATCAAATCTACTGTTTGACTATGGTAATGTCCGGTCAACATCCATTTCGGTCAAGATCCTGTTTCACAGAACATAATGCAGATGTTAAATGGCGCCTATCTGTAGTTAACTAGTCAAGTATACATTATGTAACCACACAGCTGATTAGTAAATTCATGACTTGGTTTTCTTTGGCCATTATCTCACATGATTTAAATCAGGCATTGTTCAGCTTCCAGTTACAAAGGCAGCTGATAGCAAGTTTATTGGCTCGCAGTAATGGTGACAGGTGCACCCAGAGAAGCAAAGTGTGGAAAGATTTTAATCTTACTGAAAGCACATAGAGCACTGAGTGCGAGTTTGCCAGGCAATGTGAAAATGTAACAAAAATAGCAGCTCGATGAAAAATCACCTCAAGCTGAAACAACCTACAGTGGATCTCGACGAACAAAGACAAGTGCTAATTACAAGCCCTGAGTGAGAAGACGAAACAACGAATCGCTAAAAAGATGGTGAAGGATAGGCTTCCTTTTAGCTTTTGTTGAAAGATTGGAATTTTAAAGAAGTTATGCAGTTTGTGTTAGCTGAGTACAATAGCTCCTTACAAAAAGTCATCACTGCTAGAGAACATCTCCAATATGATAAGGTAGACAGATCTCAAAAATAAATTGGATACTCTCAACTCTGTGGCACTCAACTTTGAAACTGTCATGCATTTTCTTTTGGAACATTTGTTTAATGAAGAGCACATTCTTTCACAAGACAGCATGACTTTTCTGCTTAAAGTAAGTCTAAAAATAGAAAATGATAGTTAGGTGAATTTCCACGTGTGCTACACCATCAACAAAGAAGTGTTTTACCACTTGCTAAACTTCACAATTTCATTTCAGTTTGCTAAGTTAAAACAAATATGTGGAAAAGTCCAATTAACATAATCATGACTAGAAATATTGCAGTATCAGTGGTTACTATTACATGTTTTATTTTAATTTAGTCTGCATCTCTAGTAGAATATTTTTATTAGTGGAACCTTTTTTTTGTTTGCCATTTTAGTTAACATACTGCACCTGGCAACGCATTGTCCATTTTCCACCGTTGTCAGTAGTGCTTCACAGTTTGTGAAACCTTTAGAATTTTCTATATTTCTGTATAAATATGACCTAAAACATCAACAGATTTTCACACAAGTCCTAAAAGTAGATAAAGAGAACCCAGTTAAACAAATGAGACAAAAATATTATACTTGGTCATTTATTTATGATCCAATGATCCAATATTAGATATTAGTGAGTGGCAAAAGTATGTGAACCTCTAGGATAAGCAGTTAATTCGAAGGTGAAAATTAGAGTCAGGTGTTTTCAATCAATGGGATGACAATCAGGTGTGAGTGGACACCCTGTTTTATTTAAAGAACAGGGATCTATCAAAGTCTGCTCTTCACTAGACATGATTGTGGAAGTGTATCATGGCACAAAAGAAGGAGATTTCTGAGGACCACAAAAAAGCTGCTGATGCTCATCAGGCTGGAAAAGGTTACAAAACCATCTCTAAAGATTTTGGACTTCACAAATCCACAGTCAGACAGATTCAAGACCATTGTTACCCTTCCCAGGAGTGGTCGACCAACAAAGATAACTCCAAGAGCAAGGCGTGTAATAGTTGGTGAGGTCACAAAGGGCCCCAGGATAACTTCTAAGCAACTGAAAGCCTCTCGCACATTGGCTAATGTTAATGTTCATGAGTCCAACATCAGAAGAACACGGAACAACAACAATGGCGTGCATGGCAGGGTTGCAAGGAGAAAGCCACTGCTCTCCAAAAAGAATATTTCTGCTCGTCTGCAGTTTGCTACAGATGCAGAAGGCTATTGGAAGAATGTTTTGTGGACGGATGAGACCAAAATTGAACTTTTTGGTTTAAAAGAAAAGTGTTATGTTTGGAGAAAGGAAAACACTGCATTCCAGCATAAGAACCTTATCCCATCTGTGAAACATGGTGGTGGTAGTATCATGGTTTGGGCCTGTTTTGCTGCATCTGGGCCAGGACAGCTTGCTATCATTGATGGAACAATGAATTCTGAATTATATCAGAGAATTCGAAAGGAAAATGTCAGGACATCTGTCCATGAACTGAACATCAAGAGAAGGTGGGTCATGCAGCAAGACAACGACCCTAAGCACACACACCGTTCTACCAAAGAATGGTTAAAGAAGAATAAAGTTAATCTTTTGGAATGACCAAATCAAAGTCCTGACCTTAATCCAATTGAAATGTTTGGAATGACCTGAAGTGAGCAGTTAATTTGAGGAAACCCACCAACATTCCAGAGTTGAAGCTGTTCTGTATGATGGAATGGGCTAAAATTCCTCCAAGCCGGTGTGCAGGACTGATCAACAGTTACAGGAAACATTTAGTTGAAGGTATTGCTGCACAGGGGGTCACACCAGATGCTGAAAACAAAGGTTCACATACTTTTGCCACTCACTAATGTGTAATATTGGATCATTTCCTCAATAAATAAATTACCAAGTATAATGTTTTTCTCTCATTTGTTTAACTGAGTTCTCTTTATGTACTTTTAGGACTTGTGTGAAAATATGATGATGTTTTAAGTCATATTTATGCAGAAATATAGAAAATTCTAAAGGGTTCACAAACTTTCAAGCACCACTGAAAGACCTGATCTGTGGTGGTCAAAGTATGTAGGGAAACAGATAAACATTGCATAATTATAAAGTGCTTATAAATGGTAAGTGATAAAATGAACAATGAGTGTAGAATCAAGGAGGTGTACCTAATAAAGTAATCTATGAGTGTATGTTTTTTTGACTTAATTATGCAGTTAAAATCTGCTGTACAATGGACTGGGCAGTTTTAATTGCTAAGCATTTCTGTGTACACACCATCTGGGGCTTTGTGTTATCAAACTGCACACTTGTAATATACACAACTCTCTATTAATAAAACTGTGTTCAGTGAGAGTTTAATCACTGAATGAAAAAATCTGAAAGATATGTTCATTGTACTAGAAAACTTGGATATGCATTTTGTTTTTTTGTTTTTTTTTTTCATTTCACAGATCAACAGAATGCAATTAGACAACCGGTCAATCTCACAGACCCAGAATGACCATGTAATCAGGAACTCTCAGCTGTCACTTTGATTTTCTGGAAACCTTGGGCATTGTAGCGGGTAGATAAATAATTCACTATGATTGCATTATCACTCAGAAAAAGGCCAGCCCATGATGTCTGAAAAGCATTTCATTCAATCACCTATACAGGAATAAATACACTTCCACTACGTACTTGATGTTCACTGAGACTCAAGCTGCTGCAATATACAAATCATTCATCAGAGAAAAGAAATGAAATGCAATACCAGAGACTAATTACAGCTTAATCAAGCAGGAATTTTGTGGCATAAGGCTAGCTATTAACAACTCCCTTGCAGAGTTAATGGCACAAGAACTGTATCAATATGACTACAAATATCTCAGTTCAATGTTTTCAGTGTAAATGTACTGGAATTTTCCAGTTATATCGAGACAATACACAATTCAAGGGTATTATAGTCTTGTTACTGCTATGGAAAATGCCCACAGAATTCTCTCTCACACTCTTTTCATGCTGGGCTGTAATGCCTCTGAATGTCTCTGAATATTAGGTTTTGCCAGTTTTTGGCTGAGAAGAGTGATGGGTTGTCACTAGAAAAATGTGTCTGAATAACATTTCGCTCTACCATGCGGGATCAAGGTTAATGAATATATTTGGAGAAGAGCAGAGAGGTTTGAGTACCTCTTGCCAACTCAAGAACATTTTGTTGATTTTCCAAACAGAAAGAACGTATTTATGCAAGTTCTCAGACACATAAAAAACAAAGTTGAAAACAAATTTTAAAAGATTTGTCAGAAGCAATTTTTACAGAGGGTGTACGGGTGGTACAGCAGTCTAATATGGCAGCACATAACTCTTTGGCTGTGTATGTGAAATGAGTCAGAAGATCATCCCCTGCACTGCAATAGTGAATCCCGCCCAACCCATCCCAACGAGCTGGCTTACCACCCAGGGTACATGGTGATAAGTGCCAGGACCCCAAGACACTGACCAGGGTTGGGTTAAAATGTGGGGGAAAAAAGAAAGACATTTATAAACTACAGAAAATTGTGTCATCTTTCCAGATGATTTAACACTCTCCTATTCAAGGACTAAAAGCTTAACTGACTAGTGTATAGCTCATTAAAATGTGCACAGTCACACTACATTTACATTTATTAGCTGGGTGGCATGTTCTAACTTCTTTTCATTTAGAAATCCAATAAAATACTTCATTTGACCAGTTCTGCTCAACCTTTCATATAAGACATATCTTGTCTGGTCTACACTGAGTGCGTTTACATACACTTAATAATCCGACAACTGCTGAAAATCAGATTTTGTCAGTAATCCAATCAACGAGTATACATGCACTTGATTAATCAGATAATGGAAACCTCTGGGTTTACATGACTCGGGCAGTAACCGGATTTCTGCTTTGCAACCAGCCAATAATATCACAGAAATATGTGACGTAAACTTCGAATTTGAATATTAAATAATCAAATTATTATTTTTCTCGTGTATATACAGAGTTACAGAATCTCTCTAAAATGTTCGATGGTTGTGTTGCTGCCTTTAATTTCGTGGCATGTTTAATTCCAGGGTCCGGTATATTTAAAAAAAAATAATGAAAGAAAATGGATAATATACTCAATGGGCACTTCATTAGATACACCTATTCAACTGCTTGTTAACACAAATATATTATCAACCAATCACATGACAGCAACTCAGTACATTTAGGAATGTAAACATGGTCAAGGAGACCTGCTGAAGTTCAAACTGAGCATCAGAACAGGGAAAAAAAGTGATTTAAGTCTTCGAACATTGTTGGTGAGATTTTCAGAAACTGATGATATACTCTGATTTTCATGCAAAGCCATCTTTAGGATTTACAGAGAATGGTCTGAAAAGGAGAAAATATCCAGTGAGCAGCAGTTCTCTGGGTGAAAATCCCTTTGTTGATACCAGAGGTCAGAAGAGAAAGGCTAGACTGGTTCAAGCTGATAGAAAGGCAACAATAACTCAAGTAACAGCACGTTACAAGCAAGGTATGTAGACAACCAACTGTGAATGCACTACCTGTCAAACCTTGAAGCAGATTGGCTAAAGCAGCAGAAGACCTCACCGGGTGCCTCTGCTGTCAGCTAAGAACAGCCAACTGAGGCTGTAATTCACATAGGCTCACCAAAATTGGATAACAGAATAGAAAATGCTGCCTGGTCTAATGAGTTTTGATTTCTGCTGCGACATTCAGATGTTAGGGTCAGAATTTTGCATAAACAACATGAAAACATGGATCCATCCTGCCTTCCGGTTCAGGCTGCTGCTGGTGGTGTAATGCTGTTTTTCTTTACAATCACAGTGTGCCCATCTTCTGATGGCTACTTCCAGCAGGATAACGTACCATATCACTCCAATCTTCTCAAACTGGTATCTTACATTTACATTTACAGCATTTAGCAGATGCCCTTATCCAGAGCGACTTACAATTGATACAGTCTTACAATCCAAGCAATTGTGGGTTAAGGGTCTTGCTCAAGGACCCAACAGTGGCAGCTTGGCAGAGGTGGGATTTGAACCCTGGACCTTCTGGTCCAGAGTCCAGTACCTTAACAGCTAGGCTACCACAGTCCTAAACATGAGAATGAGTTCACTGTACTCAACTAGCCTCCACAATCACCAGACCTCAGTCCAATAGAGCACCTCTGGGATGTGGCGGAATGGAGATTCACATCGTCGATGTGCAGCCGACAAATCTGCAGCAATTGCGTGATGCTATCATGTCAATATGGACCAAAATCACCCAGGAATGTTTCCAGCATCTTGTTGAAGCTATGCCACAAGGAATTAAGGCAGTTCTGAATTCAAACGGGGGTCCAACCCAGTACTAGCAAGGAGTACCTAATAAAGTTGCTGGTGAGTGTATACTAACTAACATGTACTAACTTCCAAAGATGGCACTGCTGTGTCTGATACGTATATACACGCATGTGTCACATATATATCCTCTGTCCGATAAGGTGATTATCCTTAGTATTAAGCATATACCCTATTTTACCCATATACATTGGTAGGTCAGTTCTCGTCGTTTATTCGTTCCAGAAGGCTCGTTGAAAACCGAAAACGACTAGTACCTGTTACGGATCGCCATAATAAACACCAGGCGAACTGTGAAAACAAAAGCTATAAAGGTTTTAAGGACCCAACTGCTGTTAGGGCCAGATGGAAGTAGTGAACCAAAAGATTAAATAAATAATAAAGGAACTAAATTAACAGGAACAAACAGAAGCTGGCTGGGGATTGAACCCCGGGCTGTGGCGTTGGTGGCTCACATGCTTAACACCATTTGCCACCAAGCGACTGAAGTGAAAAGGAAGGCTATAAGGGAAAAATAAAAACTCGTTCTGAGAAGGCTCAAAGACAGGGAAGTAGTAATAATAAGGAAATAAAATGGGAAGAGGGAAGAAATATCCAGCAGCGCTGAAATGCACTGTGGTAAGCTAACGGGGGAACCCCACGTACGGCAAGTGCATGCCGGGGATCGGCGCTTGCGCAAAGCAGATGATCCCGAGTGGAGCCGAGCGAGGCGTGAGCCAGAAAGGGAACCGATAGCCACCAAAGTTCTGTCCCTTGCCTAGCAGTCTACGCCCTAAGTTACCTCCATATCTCCTGATCCATACAGAAACCTCTCCCTAAAGCAGGAGAGGTCCTTACTGCTTTCCCTAGCTACAGGAGCAAGGAAAGGACAAACGAAACGACAGAGGTACAGTACCAACGCGGAGTCAAGCAATGTGAAAACAAAAACCGGCAAATGTGGCGACACCTGACTAGGATCAGGGACGTTTTTATATACCTGAGCTTGCAGGTGTTGCTAATCTGGCAATCAATGCCACTAAAGACCGCCATCTGCATGCCACGGAGGGCATCAGGCCGTTTCATGAGCTTATGCTGCCTTCTATTGTCACAAGACGGGCACAGTGCGACTCATGACAATACCGAGCAAAATATTGCCCATAAAGAATAATGTAAATTGAATTAACTTGGTCTAGACCCTGAGAAAATCCACACTGTATAAGGCATTATATGCAATAATGAAGGTTTATTGTACAGCTGCTCCCTGATTTAGAAAGGGGATATGTTCTGAGAAATCCATCATAAGTTAAATATATCATTAACTGATGAGTTTAATATAGTCTATACTGTATCATAGAGTCATTAACACTTACATTAACATACAGTTGGCCAAAATCATTAATACAAGGCTTATTTTATAATAAAGTGCTGAAAAATTTCATGTAATTTAGTGAGTAATGGATTGAAAGTGAAACTTAAAAGCAAAACACTTACTCTATTGGTGAACTCAGTGCACTAGCAAAGCTGCTAAGTTAACTGCAGCCTGTGTTGTTGCCCTGTTTTCCATTCAGCTGGCTCTTATAACTAACCTTTTTAGGACTCATGGAAACGTATTTGCACTAAGAATACAGTACTGTAGATAGAGAAACACAGCAGAGAACATCTCTGAGTAAGGGCTATTGTGAACCTGAATCGCTGTGTACTGAATTGTGAATCAAGAATCGAATTTCGGCCGAAATGAGTTGCGCTACTCAGATCATACTGTACAAGCAAATGACAAGAACTTCTGAGGTGGTTGAGAATAGAGATATACTTGCAATGATGCATGTAACAGTGCAGATTCTGTTTTATTGGAAAGTTTTATTAAACCCAAAGTACAGAAATGAGCACTTAACTATGACGTTGTAAATGAAAAATAAGGCATGCAACCATCTGGGTGGCAAACAACAGAGAAATCTGTGAGTCAGCTTGAAGCAAGCATATCAGGGTGTCAGTGTGCAGCAGGATGATAAGCCTGCAGCCAGATGAACCCACATGCAGAAAGATGAACCAGTGTGCAGCCAGATGAGTTGGCGAGAAAGCAGCAGAAAGAAACAGCAAGAGCACAAATGGCATTGCATGAGCCATTTGGCTGGCGTGGCGCTCCTTATGAGTGCCGCGCTGATAAGACACAGGCTGGACCTGTGCTCCACATCCTGGCTAAGGACGGGATGACGTAACAGCAGTACTGTATGCGTACAGTATCTTGGCTATTTAGTCAATACCGGTATCCTATATAGCTTTATTATTCATATATAACAGTGGTGCTTAAGTTTGTGAACCCTTTACAATTTTCTATATTTTGGGGCATAAAATATGACTTAAAACATCATCAGATTTTCACACACGTCCTAAAAAGTAGATAAAAAACTCAGTTACAAACAAATGAGACAGAAATATGTATACTTTTTATACTTATTTATTGAGGAAAATAATCCAACATTACATATTAGTGAGTGGCAAAAGTATGTTAACCTTTGCTTTCAATATCTGGTGTGACTCCCTGTTCAGCAATAACTGCAACTAAACGTTTCCTGTAACTGTTGATCAGTCCTGCACACACACCGACTTGGATGAATTTTAGCCCATTCCTCTGTACAGACAAGCTTTCAACCTGGGATGTCGGTGGGTTTCTCTCACATTAACTGCTCACTTCAGGTCCTTCCACAACATTTGGTTAAGGTCAGGACTTTGACTTGGCCATTCCAAAACTTAACTTTATTCTTCTTCAACCATTCTTCTTTGGTAGAACGCTTTTTGTGGCTTGCTTAGGGTCGTTTTCTTACTGCATGACCCAACTTCTATTGAGATTCAGTTCATGGACAGATGTCCTGACATTCTCCTTTAGGACGTTTCTGATATAAAGAATTCAAGAGAGTCATCATGGGCCAAGATGCAAAAAACAGGCCCAACCATGATCCCTACCACCACCATTTTTTCACAGATGGGATAAGGTCCTAGGCTGGACTTGCAGTGTTTTCCTTCTAACAAACCTTAATGCTCTTTTTTTTTACTAAAAGTTCTATTTTGGTCTCATCTGTCCACAAAACATTCCTCCGTTCTGGCTTGTCCACTGAATCTTTAGCAAAACGTCAGATGCGTGCATCAATGTCTTCTTTTTAGAGAGGCAGTGGCTTTCTCTTACAACCCCCTGCCATGCACCACCATTGTTGTTCAGTGTTCTTTGATGATGATGATCTTTCCCCCCACTCCTAGTCCCCCCCGCACATTAACATCTTAGCCAATGTGAGAGAGTCCTTTTCAGTTGGGGCTTAGAAGGTACCCTGGGTCCTTGTGGGTGACCTCTCAACCAATTAACAGGCCTTGCTCTTGGAGTGTTGGTCGCCCACTCCGGGGGAGGGTAACAATGGGTCTTGGAATTTCCTCCATTTGTTACAAAATCTGTCTGACTGTTCATTGGTAGAGTCCAAACTCTTTAGAGATTTTTTTTTACCTTTTCCAGCCTGATGAGCATCAACAACCTCATTTTCTGAGCTCCTCAGAAATCTCATTTGTCGTTGCCATGGACAAAACTTCCACCAACGTGTTGTTGAAGAGCAGAATTTGATAGATCCCGGTTCTTTAATAAACACTGGGTTCCCACTCACACCTGATTGTCATCCCATTGAAACACCTGACTCCTAATTTCACCTTCCAAAATTAAACTGCTCATCCTAGAGGTTCACACACTTTTGGGCACCGCACTAATATGTAATATTGGATAATTTTCCTCCACTATTGACCAAGTCTAATATTTTTTCTCATTTGTTTAACTGGGTTCTTCTTTATCTACTTTTTACAACTTGGGTGAAAATCTTGATGTTGTTTTAGGTCCATATTTATGCAGAAAGAAATATAAAGACATTCTAAAGGGTTCACCAAACTTTCCAAGCACCACTGTACATAAAGCACTATTTCAAATACCGTATTTTTCGGACCATAAGGCGCACTTAAAATCCTTGAAATTTTCTCTCCCAAAAATCGACAGTGCGCCTTTTAAATGTGGTGCTGCGCTAATGTATTAATTAAATTTCTGGTTGAGCATTATGACCTAGAAACCGATTGTTTGTAGATGGTTGACACGGTGCTCATAAATCTGGCCAAAATGTTTTAGCAACGGTCTGGGTAGTTTTACGAAGCTTACGGCTCAACCGTAGTGCGCAAGGACATCGCGGAGTAATACGGTCCTGTGCTTCAAGCATTAGGGTGTGTGTGGCATTCATTAATAAGTTTTATTTTCGAAGCGGATTTTCAAACTCAACCGCTATCGTCACGCAGTACAACATGGACATAGAGCAGCTGCGGAGAGAATTCAAAATTTTAGAATCAATGGTCACGGAAGTGGAGGAGGCAAGAAGACGCCCTGCGCCAGGTAAAGCCAAACTGAGCTTCCACAGGAACTTAAGAGTTTTTGGTTTTTTGGGGTTGTTTTTTTACTTATTCTTCTTAGATAATAACCTAATGGTCTTCAACCCGGTTTTCTTTAGTATGAAAATAGATTTCGTTAAGCAGTCGATCACTGATATCGCACCTTATAACCGGTGCGCTTATAGCCCTGGAAAAATACGGCAACATATTTTAGACTATAAGCGACTCATACCCTTTATGTATACATTATATATTCTAAAATATTAATGCGGAAATGAATAAATTGAAAAAGACAATTATACAAAAATGCAAACCTTGAGGTTTGGGTATTATCAATCCAGCAAGAAAGCTGTGCATCTCAGGGCAAAAGAGGGCCTATTAAAACATGTTTATGTTGCACTTAATATTTGTTTCAATTAACATTCTACAAATCAAAATGAAATAGCTGATGGAGTCACACATTTTATACTGTACAGTCGTACAGTTGCTGAATTAATGTGTGTACGCCCATGTCTATGTTTACATTTGTGGGACAAAATGTCCACAAGTATTTAAAAGATCTTGACATTTTTTTGACAATGTTGTGGACCTTTTGCTGAGTCTCCTTAAGGTTAACTGCTTTTTTTTTACAGAAACACAGAATGTCTTTTAAAAAAAAAAACAGAGCCAAAAGATTTGCTTTAGGTTACTGAGGTGAAGTTTATGGCTAGGGGTAGCATTAATTAGCTACAGTAATCATTATTTCAGTGGGTGGTCCCCTCAAAGACTGTGAGACATGGGGTGTGTGAGAGTGAGAGAGAGATAACTTGATAATAGACTGTGGACCAGAAGGTATAGGGTTTAAATCCCACATCTACCAAGATGCCACTGTTGGGAACATGAGTAAGACTCATGACAATTGCTTGGATTGACTTACTGGATTGATCAGTTCTAAGTTGATCTGGATAGGACTGACTAAATGTACATATTATCAAGTGTCATCCAATGTTCTCAGGTTTTCATTCAATATTGTCAAGTTCTTTCAATTTCATCATTCTGATTTACTGAAGCTTGAGAAGTCAGTCATATTCTAGATTATGATGTACTGATGGAAAGCTGGTTATAAGGATATTTGAGAGGACAACCAATCATCAACCACACCCTCTCCACACCCCATGGCCCAAAAAGATCCATTTGTCCAGTGAGTGTTAGTCTTTAAATTAAAACAAAGAAGCTGTTAATTACATGACTGTACGATAGACACCCAGAGAAACACAGACTTTATTGAATGTATATTAGCTCTATGTTGTTGGCTTGAAAGGAACTTTTATATAAAGGGTGCACTGCTCATCAGAAGGAGTTTGAGTTTAATGAATGAACAGCAGTGCGATATTTGATCATTTGATTACTAAAATATTGAATTCCATCAAGATTAATGAATAATATAGAAGCTTTGGTATACATTTCATTGCTCTATTTTAATGAAACAATAGATGAAGATGGGCCAGTGTATTTATTAAACAATTGTCTGTGATTAATTGACAGTTGCTCTTAACTCTTAGTTATTGCTAAGTAATAGACAAATACTTAGCAGTAACTCACTAAGCACACAGAGCTGAAAAATTACATTATCATAGGACCCAGTGTTGTGCCAGTTCACAGCTTTTCTGAACTAGTTCAAGTTCAGTTCATACATGCTCAAAGTGAACAGTTCACGTTCAAAGTTCACAATCTTAATTCTGAACTAGTTCAAAGTTCAGTTCATTTTACTTTTTTTCATACTACAAGCTAGAAATACTATACGTTCTTTGAAAACTGCTCATTGTAGACATTTGCTCATGGCCACTGCTGCAATTGTGTACGCGGCTGTTGCCCTATGGCTACCCCGCTCTGCTGCAATTCATCACGGGTAACGTCGTGCGGAAGCCAGTATGTTATTAACTAGCCAGTATGTTAACTAGTCTCAGCCGGACACTACGTTGCCCGCAATGCTTTGCGCACACAATGTCAAAACCATTTCTGTCTGGTGATACATGATTTAAGCGGCACCAGCGAGAATACAGGAGGGAGGAACTTTCTCTCGTTGCGTTTCAAAAGAGAAAACAGATGTCACTCAGTTTTCAATGGAAAACAAATTCCAACGTTCATTTACAGTGATGTCTGCCGTTCATGACACATAATGTGAACGAATTCACGTTCAAGTTCTTTATTAAAAAGTGTGTTGCGTTCAGTTCAACGTTCACGGAAAAATGAGCGTGTTCAATGAACGCGTTCTTTTGAACTCGTTCACGCACAACACTGATAGGACCCTTAGTGGTTAAATGATATGGATGGATCTATTACTAATAATTAACTATGAATTAAGTAACTGTCAACTGATATAATAGGTAAATAATAACTGATTAAGAACATAATACACCTGTGCGACCCTTAAGTGCTATTCTTTAAATTTTCTAAAAATAACATTTCACAATTTCTATCTGGTGTGGAACGTCTGTGATGCAGGTTAAGCCTTGCTCTCACAGATGTTACATTGTTATAAACAGCAAATACCTCACTAAAACCTCTAATCCTCTCAATATCACACTTTCATAGGTTTCAACCTCCCCAAAAAGCTTATTTGTCAACTACCCAACACTCCATAAGGAAAGGATTTGCCAACTTTAATGTCAAACTTGGATTTCTTGCACAAAACTCAGAACTTAACTTCATCTTACACCTTTGAGATGAAGTGAAATGGCAGGCCTAACAGGCATGTTCTAAAATCTGTTGGAAGGCCTTCACATAAGAGGGAAATCTGTGTAGCAGCAAAATCCACACTAATATCCATTACTGGGGTCATAATTATAAGGTGTCCACAAACGGTGTGTATCTGTACATATTCTAAAGATACATAATATAATGCAGCAGCGCACCAAAATGCCTCAAATTACAAATTAGCTGTTACCATGGAACAGCAAACAAGATTTTCAGACAACCACATTATTTGATTTACCTTGCAGCCGACATTATCGAGCAGAGCAGTAGGATTGCTACACACAGAACGTATTTCGTGCAATTTTGTTCGGACAACAATAAATTAATTCAAGCTTGTGTATAATAATAGTTTCTTCCACAGCAAATGATTTTTCAAACAGAGAAAATGCACTGTTTGGGATGATGTTAATATAAATACTTATATTTTTTCCCAAAATCCGATGTACCCAATATCTTCGTTTTCATTGCACACACATTTTACATATATACAGTGGGGTAAAAAAGTATTTAATCAGCCACTGATTGTGTAAGTTCTCCTACCGTAGTTTTCGGACCATAAGGCGCACTTAAAATCCTTTAATTTTCTAAAAAATCAACAGTGCGCCTTAAAATGCGGTGCGTCTAATGTATGAATTAATTCTGGTTGTGCTTTCTGACCTAGAACCGATTGTAGATGGTACACGCGCTCATAAATCTGTCAAAAAAAATCTGTCCTTGGTACGTTACGAAGCTTACGGCCATTGTAGTCAGGAGCATCCGACACAGATAATACGATCTGTGCTTCAACATTAAGGTGTGTGCACTCATTCATTCATTTCCGAAGCGGATTTCAAACTCAACGCTATCAGTCACGCAGTACAACAATAGAGCAGCTGTGAGAGAATTCAACATTAACGAATCAATGGTACGGAAGTGGAGGAAGCAAGAAGACGCCCTTCGCCAGGTAAAGAAGACCAAACTGAGTTTCCGAAGAAACTTAAGAGTTTTTTAATTTAATGCGCCTTATAAGCCGGTGCGCTTTATGTATGAAACTAGACCTGTTAGAAGTCGATCACTGATATTGCGCCTTATAACCCAGCGCTTTATAGCCCGAAAAATACGGTACTTAGAAAGACAAGAGAGGTCTGTAATAAACAGACAATTAAATCATTAATCACAATTATTTCAACTATATATATATATATATATATATATATATATATCTATCTTTATTTATATATATATATATATGTATATATATAGTTGAAATAATCGTGACTAATGATTTAATTTATTTAGTCAGCCACTGATTATGTAAGTTCTCCTTAGAAAGATGAGAGAGGTCTGTAATTTTCATCATAGGTACACTTCAACTATGAGAGAAAAAAAATCCAGGAAATCACATTGTAGGATTTTTAAATAATTTAATCGTAAATCATGGTGGAAAATAAGTATTTGGTCACCCACAAACAAGCAAGATTTCTGGCTTTCACAGACCTGTAACTTCTTCTTTAAGAAGATCTTCTGTCCTCCACTCGTTGCCTGTATTAATGGCACCTGTTTGACCTTGTTATCTGTAGAAAAGACACCTGTCCACAGCCTCAAACAGTCAGACTCCAAAATCAACCATGGCCAAGACCAAAGAGCTGTTGAAGGACAACCAGGAAGAAAATTGTAGACCTGCACCAGGCTGGGAAGAGTGAATCTACAATAGGCAAGCAGGTTGGTGTGAATAAATCAACGGTGGGAGCAATTGTAAGGAAATGTAAGACATACAAGACCATTGATAATCTCCCTCAATCTGGGGCCCAAGAACACCATAGCTACTGTGAAGCATGGGGGTGGAAACATCATGCTTTGGGGCTGTTTTTCTGCAGAGGGGACAGGACGACTGATTCGTATTAAGGGAACGATGAATGGGGCCATGTATTGTGACATTTTAAGCCAAAACCTCCTTCCATCAGTGAGAACATTGAAGATGGAATGTGGCTGGGTCTTCCAGCATGACAATGATCCCAAACACACTGCTTGGGCAATGAAGGAGTGGCTCCGTAAAAAAGCATTTCAAGGTCCTGGAGTGGCTTAGCCAGTCTCCAGACCTCATCCCCATAGAAAATTTGTGGAGGGAGTTGAAAGTCCATGTTGCCCCAAAACATCACTGCTCTAGAGGAGATCTGCATGGAGGAATGGGCCAAAATACCAGCTACAGTGTGTGCAAACCTTGGGAAGACTTACAGGAAATGTTTGACCTTTGAGGTTATGTTACAAAGTATTGAGTTGAACTTTTGTTGTTGACCCAATACTTATTTTCCTCCATAATTTACAATTAAATTCTTTAAAAATCCTACAATGTGATTTCCTGGATTTTTTTTAATTTTCATTTTGATTCCACAATCTGAACATCCAATAACTGCGTTTGCATTTTCTGTGATTAGCAAAACAATGTCTTTATCAATTGAAGAACAATTTTTTAGCTATTTTTATGTTAAAAATCCCTGAACCAGGCGGCAAAAAAAAAATAAAAATTAAGAATTAAAATCGTGTTACGTCTGGTGTGTAGCCTATAGTTTTGAGGCGAAAATAAAACTGACCAAATATTTTGCATTTTCGCATAGTATAACAGTTTTTACGCCTATGTAGAACTAAGAAATCAGCATCACTGTGGTATAACAAGTAATAGTCCAATCTCTGCATTGCACCTATATCCACAGACTAAACACAGATTTCAGTCTCTTACCAACAAAGAGCTGGCTGGTGAGCTGCAGGCGGTTCTGCCCTTCACCCGATGCCCTCATAAGCTGGACAGGAAGCAGGTCTACCTGCAGTGATGCCTCTTTCACGTTTCTTTCGGCTCGTACATGATGCCACTGCCTGTCGTTCAGAGGCATTGGGGACCGGATTGTCAGAGCCACTGGACCATCACCGACATCAAATGTAAATGTGACTGCTGATGGAGCTGGGGAGAGTATTAGAAGTGCACATAATTCTCATTTACAGTTCATTTTGGGTATATAATTAAAGAATGATTTCAAACCCCACACAGACATGGGGAGGATATGTAAACTCCAAGGCTGAGATTAAATGGGAGCCCAGTTATTAGTATTTATTTGGCACTGTCATGATCTGCCTTAAATTCCATAGACTGTGCACAAGTCTTTGGCCACCATTAGATTAGATATAGCACTATTTTAGCAATGGTATAATGACCATATGTAATTAATTGTCAGTCTCTTTAATGTAATACAACCAGAAAATACAGGGAATTTGTATGCAGAACTATAAAACAGCTTCTGTTTAGATTTAAGCAATAGCAGCATGTGGTAGCTTCATCGGAATGCCAAATGACTTTTTTACAGTCTGAAGAAGCTTGATCAGAATGGTCTTTATGGAAAGGTAGCATCCAAGAAGCCATCTTCTTTGGAAGGGGAACAGGGTGAAAAGGTTAAGATATGCTAAAGCACATAAAGATTGTAATGAAGATCAGTAAATGTAGCAGGAGTATTATGGAGTGACGAATCCAAGTTTGAAATGTTTGGGTCCACAATATGCTACAAATGGTCATTATGCTACTGCTTAAATCACAAATCTAATAGTGGCCTAAGACTTTTGCACAGAACTGTATATTACCAGACCAGATGAAGTGATGGGTCATGCATATCAGGAAGCAGCTCTCTCGTACAAAATCCCAACCATTTCTTTTCGCCTTTTAATGTGTTCTGACTGAACCAAAATCCATGTACTAAATGACTATCATCTACACTGTTATGGAAACGCATCTAGCTCAAAGTTCTTACTCACAGCTCAGCTCCAGTCTGACAAAGTCTCGCACCCCGACGTTCTCCAGGAAAAGACCAGACGAAGCACCCGTCTTAAAAAAGAAAGAGATGTCCATGCTGAGCTCTGCTTGCAGTGTGGGGAAGTGCAGATACGAGGACTCCGCGAAAAAGGAGGCCGAGTTCCACAGAAATCCTGAGGCAGCAGGACAAGACAGGACGGAGGCGAAATTGATTCAAACAGCAAATAATGACAATAAAATATCATCTGTAAACACAAATGACTTCAGCTGCAAACAAATCAGTAAACAAAACCACCCACGATCGCCAGAGCAGCGCAGTGGTCCAATCTGGAAGAGCGCCTGCGAGCCAGTTCTATTTGTGTCTCCGATGGCAATCTCGCTGAGAGGTAAATGGTCTTTGTATGACAACAGGCCAGTATCATTCACCCTGCAATAAGAATGGATGAGTGTGTGGGGGGGCACAATGAATAATGAGTGAGAAGAACATATTCCACCTGGGCCACTTTTTACTCAAACGTTGAAAAACCTTTTGTTATAAGCTGAACAGTATGATCCGGCAGCTGCAGAAAACAGTTAACAGCAGCCACGTGGTGCCTTTAAAGCTCACCCACAGAGTTTTTCTCCTAATTTATTCATAGCATCTTCTACCTGTTAACTCTCTCTCTCTCTCTCTCTCTCTCTCTCTCATCACGCAGCATCAACCGATCTGGAAGTGTAAGAGCTAACCAATTTCCTCCACGGAACATGAAATGAGCCTCTTTTTGAACTGCTCATACATCCCCACAGAGACGATCAACATGCTTGAAGGAGTGTGTACTTGTTTTTCAGTTGACATGAGCTAACAGATGCTGATATATGTTCATACTAAACTAGTGCAGCTCTCCACTGACTAGGCCAACACTAAGTGCGTTTACATTCACTTAATGACCCGGTAACTGCAGAAAATCAGATTTTGTCAATGATCCGATCAAGGAGTATACATGCACTTGAGTAATCAGATAATGGGGAAGTTCTGGGTTAACATGACCCAGACAATAATTGGATGCCTAATTTGCAACCAGCCCATAATCTCACAGAAAAATGTGACTTAAACGTAAATTTTTTATCAAGCAATAATACATGAGAGGAAGTGCTTTAACATGAGATCCTCACACTCTCTCGTGTTAGATTTTTTTGTTAGATTTTAAGATAAAGAAGACAGAAAAAACGATTTGTTTGTCACCATTCTGCAAAGTAAAATAGTTGCATTCTACCGTTACCCTGCGGCTACGCCCTTTAGTCATTAAAGTCGAAAAACACAATTACCAATAATTCATTATTATACAGACAATAAACAAATATATCGATTGGTAAGTTTTAATTTTTTTAAAATAAAGTTTATTTACATTCAGCAAATAAAATGGGTTGGGTTTATAAGGCAGGCTGTTTCTGAGTTACACTATTCTACTGACTGAAGCAAATCGGAGTGAGATCCCGGCGTTATAACCAAAGTCTAGGATCCCGTTTGATTAGCGATTATAAATTTGTATGATAAAACTCTTAATGTTAATTTTATCAGTCAGAAATGTAACGGCAGAGTTACAGAGCATCAGCAGCATCGCTGGGTTAAGAGCTGGACTTATTGCTAACAGATAACAAACCTGCCAGATAAATGAAGCACCGATCAGCCGTGCATGGTGTTTAATGGAAGAGGCCGAGTTTAACTCCAGCAGGCAACATCTATGTGAGTGATGAAGCTGATTCAGGTCACTTTTGTTGATGGGACTAAAACTGATCTTCATTCTCGTTGCTCTTCAGTCGAGCTGTGAATCCATTAAGAGCCCGGGATGTTTGGTTTAAAGTACTGACTTCATTTCGTTTTTCAGCGCTTCCAAATCCTAAAGGTGATAGACCTTTAGTTCAGGTTGGTCATTAATAGCTTCGTCTTCCAAATTTACACCATTTTCAAAACCAATATATTTTATAAAGTAATTATAGCTTTCATTTCAGCAGTGTTTTAATCATAACTTGTCTGAAATACTTAAATAAATGGCTGAATGGAGCCACAGGAGGACGTGGCTGCAGCGTCAGAGGACTCGTGAAGTGGTGCTCTTTCAGACAGAACTGTTCAGACAGATGCTTGACATAGATCACATTAAAAAGATGGTGTGAACAGCATTTAAAAAAAAAAAAAACAGATCTGGTGAGAAGATCAGATTTGGGTCACTTGCCTGGTAATGTGAACTTAGCCTCAGAATAATTGGACCTGGCAACCACGTTTTTTGTTTTTTTTGTGCACATGCAGAGACTGCCAAACCCATTAACATTGGGTTACTGGTATACATGATATGAGAAATGGGATTACTGAAATAAAATCCAGCTCTTTTTTATCAGATTTATTCATCTGATTTCTAGATCGGAGTATGCTGTATACATGACCACTTGAATACTCAGATAACTGCAGAAATCCGACTACGATTAAGTGCATGTAAACACACTCACTGGCAACTTTACCTCAGTATCACCTCAGTATAATGGCTGAGAACAAGCAAAGTCCTTTACCTTCTATGTTCAGTGAAAGCAGCATTGAACTGATTTTTCTTTTTCAACTTATTATTACCATAAGCAGGCTGTGACATGACATTCTCTACAGAATTACCATGTGTCCTGGTCGGCATCACAGTTGCAGAAATAGTTCATGTCCCTGCAGTTGCCCTCCAGGCTACAGGAGCACTGCTGTACTCCTGGCAGAAAGCCTCCCCAGTATGTCCTTTTCACACCGTCCCTGTCCAGCCACCATGAAAGAGGGGTGCCATCTGGAAAAAGAGCACATTTCCATCTGCACTTGCACATCCACGACTTTAATCTCATTACCCTGAAATACCATCTGTAGTCATGAAACAGATCATGAAACTACTATTGGGGTGAAATGGTCAATTTGAATCTATGTTCTATAACAGTTTTATTCACAGAGGATGCATGATGACTTAGAAAAAAACACAATGCATAGTAAACCTGAATTTGCGATTCTAATTAAGTGAAATCATCTATTTTCACCAATACATGTGTAATACCCAAATAAATTACTAACACAGACTATAAAACATCTTTTAACTCTTTTTTATGATTATAAAAACGCTCCTGCCAAACCAACCTCAATCCTGTTCATCAATACTGGTGGAATTGTTGATGTATAACAATGGTAAGGTCAGCTATTGAGTTCATTAGTTCAAGCTTTCTCACAGTTCTTTGTCACAACAAATCAGTATAAACCCGCTAACACGTTGCCAAATAACTACAAGCTTCATGCACAAAAAATAAAACATACACAAAAACACAATAACCCAATAAATAGATAAATTCTATTGTTTAATTAATTAATTAATTAATCGTCTTATCCACTTGATCCTAGTCAGAGTTGCAGGAGAGCAAGTGCCTAGCCGGCTGCACAGGGCACAAGGCAGGAACAACCTTAGACAGGGTGCCAATGAATCGTAGGGCACATACAATCACACACTCATACACACATTCAAATACTAAGGGCACTTTAGAAACACCGTCTTTGGAATGTGGGAGGAAACCAGAGTACCCGGAGGAAACCCACACAGACACGGGGAGGACATGCAGACTCTACACAGGTGGAGCCCAGAGTCGGGATCAAATCCGGGGGTCTCAGAGCTGTGAGGCAACAGTGCTAACCACTGCACCACCGTGCCGCCTTTGTTTTAACTCTTAAAACACAGATTAAAACTCTTAAAACAAATTATTACAGATGTGGTCTGATTAGACAAGAGGCTGTAAAAGTACTTCAGAGGCTACTTTTGGGTAGTTTACCTCTTGGTGAGAAATTGCTGACAGTTAGACATGCCTTTACGACACACTTAAAGACATTTTACCCAGTTGATAGACTTTGAGAGGGGGTGAATGATTGGACTGAGAGAACCAGGATAATCATTTCAATGAATTACCCACAATCTAGGCCGTTCTGACCCAGCTGTTAGCAGGTGCTGGAAGCAAACAGGCTCTGAACAGGATAGACAGACCACCAGTAGAGAGAATCGTATGATACACTGACAAGCACGAAAAGCTCTCACAGTTTCGTTGTTCACCATCCAAATACAGGTGGCAGCTTCATTACACAACGCTGTCTCTATTTCCAGACATTTAGCATAAGGAAATTTGTTGTGACGGCACCCATTATGTGTCCTGCCATTGACAGCCAACCACCGTCGCAGTCGTGTCATGAATGAAACCTGGACTGCTACAGACTGGTATTGTCTTTAGTTACAAATTCAGGTTCAGTTTGGGATCTGATGATGTTCTAGTAGTGATACGAGGGACACTAACTGTTCATGCATGATATCCTGCGGCCACGTGTTGGCAGGGCTTTCAACTGACATTTTTAAGCAGGACAATGCTAAAACATACACATACCATAAGGATTTTCCAGGAATGTCGCTGCCAAATTGCAACATTTCCTTGGCCTGCCTGGTCACCATATTTATCGCCAATCGAGCATATATGGGACCAGCTGCAACGCCAGCTTTGGCAGCCCATGAGTGTGTATGATCTACAAGCCCAGCTGCAACAACTGTGGGCAAATGTGCAACAGGATACCATATGGAACCTGTCTGCCTCCATGCCCAATTGTATCTCATCTTGTACCCAGGCTAGAGACAACGTCACAGTACAAGAGCCTCCTTTCAGTTTTTTAATAACTACAATTCTGCACATTACTAACATTATCTAGGTTAACTAACTTAGCACACTTGTTCTTTACTGCTGTTCTGGCTACAGTATTAACCTTTAACTCTCTCGTACAGGGGTGATCACAGTCTGGTGAGCTAACTTATGACAGATACTAAAATGTTAAATTAAATTTTACTACATGAATCAAGCGTTTGACACATTCTTGGGGAAACAAAATTGTTAGATAACAATACATACTGTGAAGAATCTGTGATGTGGGACTTTTTTCCTTTATGGAGAACCTTGTTATAGGAAACATAGCATTATGAACTCCATGAAGTACCAGGATATTTTAAATTAAATATCCTCAATCAATAGGAGCTGTATACAGTGATACAAAACGTCTCCACATGAATATGGTAAAAATCCATAAAATCAGGCAAATCACAAATCATTTTCACATGACTATGCCTCCGTTTCCAGGCCCTAAAACTCATTAAAGTATTACCATTTGTTTCTGAGCTCATATATCTGGTCATTCCTAAATGCAGCTCAGTGATTTGAGACTCTATGTCTAATGGCAATTACAGTACCACTACTCCTGAGGAGTAAGCATCAACTAGCTCTATAGCGCATAATCAAATCCAACTGCTACCTTCTTCCTAAAATGAAACCTTTAAAGTAAAATGTCTCACAATGGGATTTTGTTTTCTGCTTCCATTTTAACATATTTGTGTGAAAAGTATGGTCAAACATCTGATCTATACCTTTGATTAAAGGGCTTCATATGCAGGCCATTTAATGACTCCATTACATTCAGCAAAACAGGTTGTTGACCAAACAGATGTTGAGCAAACATTACCATAGTCATATAGTCTTTTTAACCTGCTTTAATGTAAATATAAACAGTATTTTCATCAGAAAACTGTCTGCAAGTGATACCTAAATGTCTCCGATACCGCTGATAACATGAGTGGAATGCTACCATCCGTCCGAAGCCTAAACCATTATACATATGCTTTTTGTATTTACATTAAAAATAGACAATACAGTCATGTAATATTATGGCCCTATTCAGGGAAAATCCAAAACACTTAAGAGGATGTTATGATGGATATGATATATTTGCTGGAATAAAAAAAAAACAGTAACTAAAGAGTAACTAAAAGACAGTATTACGAACAACACATAATATCATACAGAGGAAATGGAGACTCAACAAGAGAATGTGAACCAGTTAAAAAAGTTATTGGTGAGAGAGAATATATAGGTAGTTGAGGGAGAAACAAAGGATATACACAATATTAAATAATATTAAAGGTATATATATATATATATATATATATATATATATATATATATATATATATGCCAATGGTCGTGCAAAAAGATGTTAATCTGTTTCAGAATGGTCAAAATACTGCCATGCATCAAACAGAGAAAACATCTAAGGAGATTACAGAAATGACTAATATCAGGTTAAGAACTGTCCAACACATTATTAAAAAGTGGAAGGACAGTGGGGAAACATCATCTTTGAGGAAGGAATATGGTCCGAAATAAATTTTTGAATTATGGTGATCGGCGAGCACTTAAACATTTGATGAAATCAAATCGTAGAAAAAACATTAGAACAAGGATTTGTATAATAAGAAAAAGATTAAACCAGGTTTTGTATAATAGTGAAAGTAAGAGCATTTCCACACACACAATGCAAAGCAAACTCAAGGGATTGAGGCTTAACTGCTGTGTAGCCTTAAGAAAATCACTTGTCAGTGAGGCTAACCAGCAAAAACAATTTGCTATGGAGCGTAAAGATTGGACTCTGGAGCAATGGAAGAAGGTCATGTGGTCTGATGAGTCCAGATTTACCCTGTTCTAGAGTAATGGGTGCATCAAGGTAAGAAGAGAGGTGGCTGAAGTGATGCACCCATCATGCCTAGTGCCTACCGTACAAGCCAGTGGAGGCGGTGCTATTATCTGGGGTTGCTGCAGTTGGTCAGGCGGGAGTATATGCGGTACGGCGTCCCTTCTTTTCGTTGTCGTTTTATCAGTTATATTAACTCTTTGTGTTTTCTTAAGGCCGTGGCCTTAACTCTCCGCATCCGTGCCACACTCCAGTGAGTGGTTGGCTAGGACTAAATGTGGTACGTGCTCGCGGGAGCTCCGCTCGGGTATCAGCGCGTTGCGCATGTGCAGATCCGTATGCCGCTGTCGCAGCGGAGATACGTCGTAAGCGTGGTCGTTCATACGAGCACTCTACGCTTACGACGTCCCTTTCTTTCTTTATCGTTTAATTAGTTTATTTCATTCTCGGTGAATCATTATTTGGTTTATTTATTATATTTTGGTTCACTACTTCCATCTGGAGCTAACTGCACTTGGGTGCTAAACCCTTATTCTTTTGTTTACACGGTTCGCCACTCACTTGAGCATGGCGTACCGTAACAGATATGTGCCCAAATAATGAGGTCAGCTGACTATCTGAATATACTTTAAACACCAGGTTATTCATTGGGTTCAAATTGTGAAAGAGGAGCATGAGACATAATTTTTACACATGGATTAGCCACCAAAGATTCCAGACCTGACCCCCATTGAGAATCTTTGGGATGTGCTGGAGAAGACTTTGCAGTGGTCTAATTCTCCCATCATCAAGATCTTGGGGAAAAATTAATGTAACACAGTACAGAAATAAATGTTGTGACATTGGAGAAGAAGAAACGATGCTACAGCAAATGCGTGCCGTAATCAAAGCTAAAGGCGGTCATTTTAGAGAGTGTGACCTTTTTTGGCCAGGCAGTGTATATATAAGGGGTGTAACGATACACCCCTTATATATATATATATATATATATATTATAGTAATATTAATGTTTTTCAATACAATACAAGCTATGAATTGAATACGCTAAGATTGTATTAAGAGCAACAGCGACATCTAGTGAATGATTTTGTAATAGGTTCTGTGCTCCATATAGATACTGTAAGTAAGAAAAGTGAAAAGGGGAAACACGGAATAAGCATATAATCTCACCACAGAGATTTTAAGCATTGGGCAGCATCAGAAACAGGTAACCTTGATGCTGTTTTTGTTAATGTGAGGAATTAGAGACTCAAATATAATGAACAAGCCATCATAATTTATCTCTATAGTGCAAAGCTAGAGAGAATGTGGAGACAAGTCCTTCACAAGAAAGAGTGTACCCTGAGGTGCCTGAACCATGACATTCAAAAAAGAAATCAGCAATGGCTCTTTGGTGACTTTTTTTTTAACCCCAGCAAAGCAAGTCATGTTCCAAGCTTGTTTTATTTAAGTTATATTGGCCTCCTTGAGCTCTACATTAAATAGGAAATAAAAATCAGATTTCTTTCTTCATTTTGTATCAAAAATATATCATATCCTGAAATTTCTGTACTGTTGCACCCCTAATCTATGTGTGTATAATACTACACACACATATACACCTTCTTGCTGTGAGGCGGCAGTGCTAAACACTGAGCCACACTCAAACTAATGGCAATTTAGCATAATCAATTAACCTAACATGCATGTCTTTGGACTGTGGAAGGAAACCGGAGTGCCCAGAGTAAACACATGCAAACACCGGGAGGACATGCAGACTTCACACAGAAAGGACCCAGGCCGCTCCACCCTGGGATTGAACCCAGAACTGCTGTGAGGCTACCCACCGACCCACACATGTATATACACTGCTCAAAAAAATAAAGGGAACACTTAAACAACACAATATAACTCCAAGTAAATCAAACTTCTGTGAAATCAAACTGTCCACTTAGGAAGCAACACTGATTGACAATCAATTTCACATGCTGTTGTGCAAATGGAATAGACAACAGGTGGAAATTATTGGTAATTACCAAGACACACTCAATAAAGGAGTGGTTCTGCAGGTGGGGACCACAGACCACTTTTCAGTACCTATGCTTTCTGGCTCATGTTTTGGTCACTTTTGAATGTTGGTAGTGCTTTCACACTCGTGGTAGCATGAGACGGACTCTACAACCCACACAAGTGGCTCAGGTAGTGCAGCTCACCCATAATGGCACATCAATGCAAGCTGTGGCAAGAAGGTTTGCTGTGTTCGTCAGCATAGTGTCCAAGGGCTGAAGGCGCTACCAGGAGACAGGCCAGTACACCAGGAGACGTGGAGGAGGTCGTAGGAGGGCAACAACCCAGCAGCAAGACTGCTACCTCCGCCTTTGTGCAAGGAGGAACAGGATGAGCACTGCCAGAGCCCTGCAAAATGACCTCCAGCAGGCAACAAATGTGCATGTGTCTGCATAAACGGTTAGAAACCGACTCCATGAGGATGGCATGAGGGCCCGACGTCCACAGATCGGGGTTGTGCTCACAGCCCAACACCATGCAGGATGCTTGGCATTTGCCAGAGAACACCAGGATTCGCCACTTGTGCCCTGTGCTCTTCACAGATGAAAGCAGGTTCACACTGAGCACATGTGACAGACATGACAGAGTCTGGAGACGCCATGGAGAGCGATGTGCTGCCTGCAACATCCTTCAGCATGACCAGTTTGGCAGTGGGTCAGTAATGGTGTGGGGTGGCAGTTCTTTGGAGGGCCACACAGCCCTCCATGTGCTCCCCAGAGGTAGCCTGACTGCCATTAGGTACCGAGATGAGATCCTCAGACCCCTTGTGAGACCATATGCTGGTGCGGTTGGCCCTGGGTTCCTCCTAATGCAGGACAATGCTAGACCTCATGTGGCTGGAGTGTGTTAGCAGTTCCTGCAAGATGAAGGCATTGAAGCTATGGACTGGCCTGCCCGTTCCCCAGACCTGAATCTGATTGAGCACATCTGGGACATCATGTCTCTCTCCATCCACCAACGTCACGTTGCACCACAGACTGTCCAGGAGTGGCGGATGCTTTAGTCCAGGTCTTGCAGGAGATCCCTCAGGAGACCATCCGCCACCTCATCAGGAGCATATCCAGGCATTGTAGTAATAATAATTAATAATAATATATAATAAATAAATAAATATATAAATATATAACAATATAAGTATTTAGTCAGCCAATGATTGTGCAAGTTCTCCGACTTAGGAAAAATGAGAATGGTCTGTAATTTTCATCATAGGTACATTTCAACTATGAGAGACAAAATGAGAAAAAAAATCCAGAAAATCACATTGTAGGATTTTTAAAGAATGTTATTGTAAATCATGGTGGAAAATAAGTATATGGTCACCCACAAACAAGCAAGATTTCTGGCTCTCACAGACCTGTAACTTCTTCTTTAAGAAGCTCTTCTGTCCTCCACTTGTTGCCTGTATTAATGGCACCTGTTTGAACTTGTTATCTGTATAATAGAAACCTGTCCACAGCCTCAAGCAGTCAGACTCCAAACTCAACCATGGCCAAGAACAAAGAGCTGTCAAAGGACACCAGGAAGAAAATTGTAGACCTGCACCAGGCTGGGAAGAGTGAATCTACAATAGGCAAGCAGGTTGGTGTGAATAAATCAACTGTGGGAGCAATTGTAAGACATACAAGACCATTGATAGTCTCCCTCGATCTGGGGCTCCACGCAAGATCTCCTCCCATGGGGTCAAAATGATCGTGTTAACGGTGAGCAAAAATCCCATAACTACACAGATGGACCTAATGAATGACCTGCAGAGTGCTGGGACCAAAGTAACAAGGCTACCATCAGTAACACACTACGCCAAGAGGGACTCAGATCCTGCAGTGCCAGGTGTGTCCCCCTGCTTCAGCTAGTACATGTCCAGGCTTGTCTGAAGTTTGCCAGAGAGCATATGGATGATCTAGAAGAGGATTGGGAGAATATCATGTGGTCAAATTAAACCGAAATAGAACTTTTTGGTAAAAGCTCAACTCGCTGTGTTTGGAGGAAGTAGAATGCCGAGTTGCACCCTACCTACTGTGAAGAATGGGGGTGGAAACATCATGCTTTGGGGCTATTTTTCTGCAAAGGGGACAAGATGACTGATCTGTGTTGAGGGAAGAATGAACAAGGCCATGTATTGTGAGATTTTAAGCCAAAATCTCCTTCCATCAGTGAGAGCATTGAAGATGGAACGTGGCTGGGTCTTCCAACATGACAATGATCCCAAACACACCGCTTGGGCAACAAAGGAGTGGCTCCGTAAAAAGCATTTCAAGATCCTGGAGTGGCCTAGCCAGTCTCCAGACCTCAACCCCACAGAAAATTTGTGGAGGGAGTTCAAAGTCCGTGTTGCCCCAAAACATCACTGCTCTAGAGGAGATCTGCATGGAGGAATGGGCCAAAATACCAGCTACAGTGTGTGCAAACCTGGGGAAGACTTACAGGAAATGTTTGACCTTTGTCATTGCCAACAAAGGTTATGTTACAAAGTACTGAGTTGAAATTTTGTTATTGACCAAATACTTACTTTTCTCCATAATTTTTTTTTCTCATTTTGTCTCTCATAGTTGAAGTGTATCTATGATGAAAATTACAGACCTCTGTCGTCTTTCTAAGTAGGAGAACTAGCACAATCAGTGGCTGACTAAATACTTTTTTGCCCCACTGTATGTACTATGGAAATATCGCAACACAAACTACAACAAACAAACTGATAAGACCCTGAAGCCCACATTTCAAGCCCCTTGAAGCTGACACAAGTCAGCCATGTTGTGTAGAGTAGGCATTTTTTGACCACACTGTGTAAAATAAGCTATGCGCGACTTGGTTGCCTCTAAGGAATAAGTTAAACATGTTTAAAAAATCTTCCTTTAAAAATTATCTCTTGAGCTCTCTGCATCAACAAATAATTTGACAAACAGCTCATGTCGAAAATACAATACAACTACCACAATACCTGAAAACTCTAAAACAAACATTCTTTCAAAACAGTAGCACAACATTTCTACTGTGAAGGATATTTTGTCTGTCAGAAGACCCTGGCATTAAACAGAAACAGCTGCATTACAAATACACTGGACATATTAACTGAAGGGAGTGTATCCATGTGCAGGAAACAAGAACAAGCAATTACACAGGGGACAATTCTTTATGTTATTGATCCATTCATAGCTGATAAATGGAGATGTGAATTCTATCAGTACGGGGATCTTATAATGTGAAGGAAAGAAAAGAAAGACCTTTTCACCTCTTCTGTGATATTACAGACATGGGATATAAACGTTTTCATTTTTCAGACTAAAGATTTCCATGAAGTTCTAGAAATATATGTAGGCATGTATTTTATGTTCATCTTGGATATATATATATATTTTTTTAAGAATTCTATCACAGGACCTTAAACACAAATCCAGAGACTCAATTTATTGAGATGCAATATTTGCTGGACTGATGAAAAATTGTACAAACAAAATAAAACATGCATGTTGGTGAACTGAGAAAAGTCATGATACAAGACAGAAATCCCAATTTGTATTTATGGGCACACAATTTATATTTATCTATTTTTATTTTCACTATTGTCTTATATGCTATAGTTTTACTGTATAGTGGTGCTTGAAAGTTTGTGAACCCTTTAGAGTTTTCTATGTTTCTGTATAAATGTGACCTAAAACATCATCAGATTTTCACACAAGTCCTAAAAGTATATAGAGAGAACCCAGTTAAACAAATGGGACAAAAACATTATACTCAGTCATTTACTTATTACGAAAAAATATCCAATATTACCTACTAGTGAGTGGCAAAGTATGTGAACCCTTGCTTTCAGTACCTGGTGTGACCCCCCCTGTGCAGCAATAACAAGAACTAAATGTTTCCTGCAACTGTTGATCAGTCCTGCACACCGGCTTGGAGAAAGTTTAGCCATTCCCCATACAGAACAGCTTCAACTCTGGGATGTCGGTGGGTTTCCTCACATTGACTGCTTGCTTCAGGTCTTTCCACAACATGTCAATTGGATTAAGGTCAGGACTTTGACTTGGCCATTCCAAAAAATGAACTTTATTCTTCTTTAACCATTCTTTGGTAGAACAGCTTGTGTGCTTAGGGTCGTTGTCTTGCTGCATGACCCACCTTCTCTTGAGATTCAGTTCATAGACATATGTCCTGACATTTTCCTTTAGAATTCTCTGATATAATTCAGAATTCATTGTTCCATCAATGATAGCAAGCCGTCCTGGCCCAGATGCAGCAAAACAGGCCCAAACCATGATACTACCACACCATGTTTCATAGATGGGATAAGATCCTAATGCTGGAATGCAGTTTGGTTTTTTTTGCCTTTCTCCAAAACATAACACTTTTCTTTTAAACAAAAAAAGTTCTATTTAGATCTCATCCATCCACAAAATATTCTTCCAATAGCCTTCTGACTTGTCCACATGATCTTTAGCAAACTGCAGATGAGCAGCAATGTTCTTTTTGGAAAGCAGTGGCTTTCTCCTTGCAACCCTGCCATTCACACCATTGTTGTTCAGTGGTCTTCTGATGGTGGACTCATGAACATTAACATTAGCCAATGTGAGAGAGGCCTTCAGTTGCTTAGAAGTTACCCAGGGGTCCTTTGTGACCTTGCCAACGATTACACCTCTTGCTCTTGGAGTTGCTGGTTGATCACTCCTGGGGAGGGTAACAATGGTTCTGAATTTCCTCCATTTGTACACAGTACACAGTGTAGATTGGTGGTGTCCAAAGCCCCCCTTTTGTACACAAGAATATATGAGCCCCCAACTTTGAATATTTTAGCAAGCCCAGGGAGACAGTGGCAAGGAAAGAAAAAGAAGAAACCATAGGAGGACCACACATACATGTCTTTTTTTTTGCTTCCAGACTCCACTGGAGTTTATTTAAAACATTGTAATTCATACAAAACCGAAACTTCTTATTGAACAAAACAAACCAAAGTGTCAAATCACACTTACAGTGGAATTATTACAAGTGACGTGTATCTTACATTTTTAATGTGTAACCTCCTTCATTTGCCTTGAGAGCCCCACGATTTGGGAACCACTGATTTAGGTATTTAATGTCACATCAGCATCAAAGACTATTTGTGACAGGGTTGTAACGATACTAGTCACAATTTAGAACAACCAATTAAAAATCCCACATGGACACAAGAAGGACATGCAAACTCAATGCTGGAGTGCTTATAACAGACACAGCCATATATATAAGGCAAAAAAATGGCTGGGTCAGGCATAAGCACTTCATCCATATTACATGATAGCATGGCAGTCAAAGAATTATCCCCTGCAGTAGCAAATCCATCTCTGGTATGCCTATAAATGTCCTATAAATCCTGAATTACTCAAGTTTGTATTTCAACCTTCAGTCATGTGCCTTTCAAATTTGTGAAAATAACATACAGTACTGTGCAAAAGTCTTCGGTCAACATTAGATTTGCTGTTTTAGCAGTGGTATAATGACCATATATTATTGTGGTTCAGTCCCTTTATTAAGATAGAAACAGGAAGTATGCACACACGCACGCGCACACACACACACACACACACACACACACACACACACACACACACACACACACACACACACAACAAGTGGTTTCCCAATGAGAAAAGTGATTTCTTGGCTGATATGCTTCCAAAAACACCATTCCTGATCAACCTTCTGTAGAAGAGTCACCTTGGCATCCTGATGAAGCTGCCAGATGCTGGTACTGCTAAAGTGTAAGGGAGGTCACTAAATACTTGCCAGTGTAACCTGTTTTCAGTTTTATGAAATACTGCATACAAATTTTCTGTATTTTCTGGTTGTACTCTAACAAAGAGACTGAGAAATAATTATATATGGGTCATTATGCTGCTGTTACAACAATGGTATCTAATCTAATGGTGGCCTAAGACTTTTGCACAGTACAGTGTATTTGTATTTTAAAAGTATTTTAATATTGCCCTTTCTCGCCTGCTTCAATGCAGTAGTATATATATATATATGATAAAAATGGACTCCACATCTGGGTGACTTAACAGAATTGACCAGACTCTAAAGTCTCTACCAAATGCAAAGAAGAGTGTGAAGTTGTACAAAATGGGGTGGACAAAACTGACAGAGTGACATAAGGGGTTAGTTCATTTGGAAATCCACTGCATTTTGGACATCATCAGACCTCAATCCAGTCAAATAGTGAAACTTTAGGTCAACACCATACCTGCTTAGCGGAAGAACTGTTGGTGCATCTACACCATTTAAGCAGTAGATGCCAACTCTGTGTCTTAGATTTCTACATACAATAGCATCAATAATAGTGGGTTATATTTAAGGTAGTGTGTAAAAGTCTTAGGCCACCATTAGATTAGACATATTATTGTTTTAGCAATCGTGTAATGACCATATACAGTTAATATTCAGTCTTTTCATTAGAATACAGCCAGACAATACAGCGAATTTGTATGCAGTATTAAAAAAAATCAGAAAACACAGCTTCTCTAGGCTAAACTGTCAATTATTTAGTTTGACACTTCTACAGTCTGAAGAAGAGGATAAGACATGCTAAAGCTCACAAAGATTAGAATGAATAACAATGGAAATGAGTGATTTCAAGTGACAAATCCAAGTTTGAAATTTTTGGTTCCAGTCATTGCTAAAACAACAAATCGAATGGTGGCCTAAGACTTTTGCAGAGTCCTGTCTTTCATGAACAAACAAACAAACAAACAAACAAACAAAAAAACATAATAAATGTTTAACCTTTGTTATAAAAAAAAAAGCAACTCACCCCAAGTGTCAAAGAGGCGGGACTTCTTGCAGCGATAGATTACTTTCTGTTCGCAATGCTCTGAGGAGGCTACCAAGGAGCGGAGATGATACGGTGATATGGTGTAATTGAAGATGAGGACGTAAGGGCTTCTAGGAGTGGATCCTCGAACACTAATAGGCTCTAAGTGATCATGGCCTACAACCGTCCAAATTTTGTCCTCTGCAAAGAAACAGAAGCATTGAGCTACACAAAATGTGGCCATAACAAGCAGCTCTAACTGCAGTTGCTATCAGTCGTGGCAGCGTCTTGTTCATTTCGCCCAACCCTCTCAAACTTGTCTTCAATTGCCCACGTGTGCGCATGAATGAGAAAAGGAGATTAGCAACGTGATGAAGTGAGATGCAAATACCTGATGAATATCAAGTAGGGAACAGAAGGTCATTTATTCAGGGTTTGTGAAATGAAGAGAGTTAACAGAGTCCATGATCATTCCCTCTCTCTATGCAAATTAAAATCCCCCGTGTGTGATGGACAGAAGTGCCTGTTTGCTGAGCCTTGAAGAATCAGCATGGCTAACAGCTCATGTAATTGGGGTCAGTCTGAAACAATCTCCTTGCCAGCGAACATTAACAGAGTATTTCTATTTGTATTTAGTTGTTAAGTGCTTGCAGCATAGCATGGCTAGCATGGAAATACCAGGAAGGAAAAAACAAACTTCAAGGCGAAACCGCATCACAGCTTACTGACCGTGTGGTCGTACTAACTGCGCTTATTTCTAATAAGTCAGCCTCATAGCTCCAGTCAGCCTCCAGCGAAACTAAGAATAATGGAGCTATCAGTCTAGTGAGGCCAAGCTGCCAGTCTCTGCGGGCTGACACGCTCTATGATTTTTTTCCCCTTCTTCCACCTACATTTCTCTCTTCTGCTGACATAATGGACCTCTCTTCTCCTGCCAGATGACATGCTGTATTACAGGCTCATCTTGGAGACAAATCAGACTGCTAGCTGATGGGAGAGGCTGAGAAAATGCCAAGAGGTAAAATCAAGACTGGTGAAATTCGTAATGAGTCGTGACAGGAGAATCTGTACAGGCGCTCCCTGTTTTACGATGCTTCGGTACACGATTTTTAGCCTTTACGATGGGAATCTGATAATACACATACATGCACATTCAGCAGAAACCAAAGGCTGAATTAGACTTTCAATTTTTATTCTTATTTTTGGGGGGAGTGAGTTTTTGGTTTCCTGTGGCTGTATGTTAGATAGGGATGCACCGATGCCACTTTTTTACCTGATGTTCAATTATCTGCTGATACCAAGTGCCGATACCAACTCTATCCAACTTGACTACTAGATAGGTGCCTAGAAGTCCTATCTACATATTTAATTATTTTGGTAAAAGCAGTGTTCTGTATCCCAAATAAGATATAATAAGGTTGAAATAATTGTATTTACTGGTTGAGTTTGAAAAGTTTTAGAGCCATGAAAAAAACTGTCATTATGCAGTTTTCAAGTAGGGAAGCATAATCTTATTAAGCTCTTTAATTGTTGGTTATATTTACATTTCAGACACCCCTCAAAATACCTGCATTACAGATTTTGCAGCAGGCATATTGCTACTGCACGTCTCAAGCCAGAAATAATCCCCCACCGCAGACATGCTGCTGGCTTTGGTTAAGCTTCAGCTAGTGGCACTCATGTGCATCAGTAACCGCTTCATAGTATCGGTGCTCTCTATTGCCAATACCGATACTCCGTGTAAGTGTCAGATGCGGTATCGATGGAACCCTAATTTTAGATATCTAACTATGATCAGAATTCATCTGAATGCATTTGGTTTTCTTTAATTAAACAACAGATTTTATCCGGGGTCGGACTGCTGCCAAGGACTTTCCTGCTTAGACTCAAGATCCTAGAGTGACTGTGTATCGGACGGCTTAATGCTGATGTGCATATTTTGCATTTTATTTGAACTATGACTCCATGACTTATTAGTTTAGATAAATTAGTTTAATTCTTACATTTATCATCTACGTCACCCAAGGAGGTTGGGTCCCTTTTTGAGTCTTGGTCCTCCCAAGGTTTCTTCCTCATAATACTTAGGGAGTTTTTCCTTGTCACTGTCACTCTAGGCTTGCTCAATTTGGGATTGGGCGTAGATATTAGGAGATAATCTAAAATTGTAACGTTGTTTTGAGACAATGCTCCATTGTAAAAAGCATTGTTGGTTTCTCCATTAATAATAAATACCTTCATTTAAAAACTGCATTTTGTGTTTACTTGTCTTTGACTAAAATTTAAATTGGTTTCATGTTCCGAAACACTAAAGTGTGACAAACATGTAAAAAAAAGAAAATCAGGAAGGGGGCAAACACTTTTTCACACCACTGTATGTATGAATGTACACTTATTTTACAATAAATAACCTTAATTAAATATATTAACTTGTGTATGCTTATTTATATGAAAATAACACTGTAAAAAGACTTGTTCAGGATAGTAGAAATTTGGTTTGGGACAGTTGACCTTCCCGTCGCTGGCCCAATTGGGCAAGTTGGGGAAAAAAAGTTAATGTTTAACCCTATTTGTTCATACAAGAATATCCTGAAAAAGAATAAAAAATACCCAAACCTAACCCTATCATTTTTTTGTCATTCTTTAATTCGGGGTTCAAGTAAAGTGCCAAGACTTTCTCCAGTAGCTTATTTTTGATTCAAAACATGTCCTTTTTTTAATGTCCAGATGGAACAAATGGTAGGAATCAGAGCATCCTATATAGTGACAACACGAACACCTGCTTGTGCTAACCCTGTGCCCAAACATCCATTTTATCTCAAATTACCATACTCTACAGTAGATTCACTAGAGAAATAAAAAGGACTGAAATTGATGCAACGTTATCTCCAGACACCATCTAAAGCCCTGTTAAAACACGTCCTGTGCCCTGCAAAAGCTGACTTACAGTCGAGGAGCTGAAGTGGACCTTGCAGAACTACACAGAGGTGTAAAGTCATGCTGATCTGAGATAATAAGACGTGATTTCCCAAGGCTTTTTTCCTCCCAAATCTAATTAACACCTTATGACTAGAAATACATGCAATGCAAGCTGCTCCCAAAAAGGTACAAAGTAGCTTACCTGCCACAGTGCAGTTCACTTCTGTGCGTTCCAAGGGACCACTGGCATCAGGATCAATGGTGAACACTCCTGAAGGACTTCTTCCCATTTTCCTGTAGGCTTCACATGAGCGCTCATATATTGCTGCAAAAAGACAACAGCATGGCACCACTGTTAGGGGTTATATTGGTATATTGGATTTATTTTCCGCTGTCCTCTTCTTCTCCTCTCCAGTGCTCTGGATGGAGTGCAGGGAAGTGAAAATTTGTAAGCTGGTGAAATCATCAATCAGCCATCTCTAGAGCACTGCCAAAGACCCAAACATATGTCCAGTTCACTGTAAGCAGTAGCTGGCTTTACCACGATCAAAGCAAAGCCACTTGCTGTATTATAACTGGCTGGTAAATCTGAATTTCTTGAATAAAAACTTTCCCCAAAAACAGAGTTGACCGAAGCTAATCTTGGTACGTATGAAATGAAAAGCCACAAGTTTAACATAGTCAAGAAGAGGATCCAGGGCAGATGAGTGAAAAGTTTCACATTTATAAGTTGCTGAGATGAATGAAAGGTTAGGATAGTTTGTTTTCATATACTGTAGGTTAGAATAGTTTGTTACTAAATATCAGACCAACAAAAAAAACTGTAATATTATGTAGAAGTTTGCTAGCAAATGTTGGTAGGATCCAGACCCCCTATATATATATATATATATATGCGGGCAAACACACACACACACACTCACCATCCACTTTATTAGGTACACCTTGCTAGTATTGAGTTGGACTCTGTTTTGCCTTCAGAACTGCCTTCATTCTTCTTTGTGACATAGTTTCAACAAGGTGCTAGAAAACATTCCTCAAAGATTTTGGAACCTAATGACATGCTGTAGATGGCTGCACATCCATGATGGAAATCTTCGTTCCACCTCAATTAAAATTAAAGGGTCCAAAGTGTGCCAAAAAAATATCCCCCACACCATTACATCACCACCAGAAGAATTGTTGATATAAGGCTGGATGGATCCATGCTTTCATGTTGTTTATGCCAAATTCTGACCCTTACATCCGAATGCTGCGACAAAACTCAGACCAGGCAACAATCTTCCAATCTTCTATTGTCCAATTTTGGTGAGGGAGTGCAAATTGTTGCCTGTTCTTAGCTGACATGAATGGCACCTGGTGTTCTGTTGTTGCTGATCCAGTCAGGTCATCCCTGACATCAACAATAAACCTCTCTGTGAACCATAGAGATCGCTATTCGTAAAAATTCCCAGTAGTTTCTGAAATACTTGGACCAGTCAGTCTAGCACCAACAACCATGCCACATTAAAAGTCACTTAAATCACCTTTCTTCCCCGTTCTTATGCTTGGTTTAAACTTCAGGAACTGCCATTTCCTGCTCTTGCCAGAGAGACAACAGAGTATATATGTATGTATGTACATATATATATATATATATATATATAGACTGGATGTCGAACGTGTGAAACCGTTATTGAAAATGCTTTTGATTCACATTTTCCTCTAAGACCACAAGATGCTCTTTGACATATTGTGAAATCATGCTGGGATAAGAAGGAAAAGATCAGAGCATAATTTGCTTGATGGTGTACTTGTCGAGGGAATCCACAGAAAATAAAAAATAAAATTAGATTTCGTATTAAAAGATATAATGCTATTAAATCAACATGGGATGTGATTAGTCCCATACACAGTGTTTCATATATTTTCTAAGTAGTCATCACAGAAGAGAGAACAACATGATAATGAATAATATCAAGCCACTTTCACAAGAGACAAGCAGAGAAGCTCAAAATCAGTAGAACAGTGCACAGACAGCATAGCTCTGAGTATGATTGTACACCAATGTAATCATTGGCCCAGTTATGGGACTTTTGCACAGTTTCTCTCTGACGCAAGTCCACCCGCGTAACACAAAAGCATGTCGACATATAGATCTGACTGGGAGACACCTGTGGGTCAGTCCTGTCCCTGGTTATGACTACAGGGCAATTTTCAATTGGACAAATTGGACAATTTTCATGGCAACCTGTCTGACTTGAAACAGCATGCAGCTGGTGATAACTGTGTCTGAGCTGCTAAACAGCAGAAGACCCAGTTCCTGTTATAACCATATAACTTGATATTGGTTATAATGTTGCTGTTTTAGTAGAATGTCATATAATGTGATATTCTAATTAGATATTATTTAAGGTTTTCCTGAAAAAGAATGAAATGAAAAAATAACAGTAATTAGATATAACATATATTTAGTTTACAATAGTTTACAATTCAGATATAATACTTTATGAATATTCTAATTTATAAATAAACTGGTTCAGGAATTTTCTTTTGAGTAATCCATATACGTCATTTAATTTAGTTAATGACTCGCCCATTTCAGAGCCTATTCTACTTGCAGGCATGGGCCGAAGGCAAGTGCCGTAGTTAAATCCAGTCATGATGATATTCACAATAACACATGACCAAGTGTTCTATTACTTTTACACAACAGTTTTTTTTTTTACAACAAAATAAATCAAGTAAGCCCTGAATACAATACTGAATACGCTTTCATGTTGACAAATACCTGCTGCCAAAAAGTAGGTCCACAACAAATGTGTTGTTGCTATGCAACGGCAACAATTCCCTACCTTGCCTTAGCAGTAGAAGCACCGGGCCAGTTTGACCTGAATACAATGGTGCTTGAAGGTTTGTGAACCCTTCAGAATTTTCCTTACTTCTGCATAAATATGACCTAAAACATCATCAGCTTTTCACATATGTCTGGAAAGTAGATAAAGAGAATCCAGATAAACAAATGAGACAAAAATATTATACTTGGTCATTTATTTATTGAGGAAAATTATCCAATATGACATATTAGTGGGCGGCAAAAGTATGTGAACCTTTGCTTTCAGTATCTGGTGCGACCCTCCTGTGCTGTGACTAAATATTTCCTGTGACTGTTTATCAGTCCTGCACACCGGCTTGGAGGAATTTCCTCACATTAGCTGCTCACTTCAGGTCCTTCCACAACATTTCCATTGGATTAAGGTGAGGACTTTGACTTGGCCATTCCAAAACAATAACTTTATTCTTCTTTAACCATTCTTTGGTAGAACGACTGGTAGAACCCTGTGCTTAAGGTCGTTGTCTTGCTGCATGACCCACCTACTCTTGAGATTCAGTTCATGGACAGATGTCCTGACATTTGCCTTTAGAATTCTCTGATATAATTCAGAATTCATTGTTCCATCAATGATGGCAAGCCATCCTGACCCAGGTGCAGCAAAACAGGCCCAAACCATGATACTACCACCACCATGTTTCACAGATGGGATAAGGTTCTTATGCTGGAATGCAGTGTTTTCCTTTCTCCAAACATAACACTTTTCATTTAAACCAAAAAGTTCTATTTTGGTCTCATCCGTCCACAAAACATTCTTCCAATAGCCTTCTGGAAGAAGGCAAACTGCTGATGAGCAGCAATGTTCTTTTTGGAGAGCAGTGGCTTTCTCATTGCAACCTTGCCTTCAGTTGCTTAGAAGTAATCTTTGTTCTTTGACCACTCCTGAGAGGGTAACAATGGTCTTGAATTTCCTCCATTTGTACACAGTCTGTCTGGATTGGTGGAGTCCAAACTCTTTAAAGATGGTGTTGTAACCTTTTTCAGCCTGATGAGGTCCTCAGAAATCTCCTTTATTCGTGATATGATACACTTCCACAAACGTGTTATGAAGAGCAGACTTTGATAGATCCTTGTCCTTTACATAAAACAGGCTGATTGTCATCCCATCCAAAAATCACACCTGATTGTCATCCCATTGATTGAAAACACCTGACTCTAATTTCACCTTCAAATTAACTGCTAATCCCAGAGGATCACATACTTTTGCCACTCACTAATATGTAATATTGGATCATTTTCCTCAATAAATAAATGACCAAGTATAATATTTTTGTCTAATTTGTTTAACTGGGTTCTCTTTATCTACTTTTAGGATTTGCGTGAAAATCTAATGATGTTTTAGGTCATATTTATGCAGAAATACAGAAAATTCTAAAGTGTTCACAAACTTTCAAGCACCACTGTATACCTAGAAATGTCAAGCGCTGGTCATTTTAACATTTCCAAAGGCAAACATTACGAACACACTATACATCGGAGAGTGCACTGAGTGGTTGAAGAAGTATGCTACAGTATGCTACAAAAGGTTTATATTATGCTACCAAGTCACGTTATTTCTAAACTCAAAGTGCAAAGACACGAAGTTTAAAGAGAAAATTGACTAAAATCAATACAAAAATTAAATATAATAGAATTTAGTTATTTATTAGAGTTATTACATTATTTGTATATGTTGTGTGTGTATCTTGTAATCTGATTGGCAGGTTCAGTAAGCTGTGATTTCTTTTGACTATAGTTCATACAATTTGAGAGGCTGCAGTAACAGAAATACTGTCTTTTGAGAATAGGTGTAATTATATACACACATTTTTTTGCAGCACTGTTAACTCTGATGTTGAAATCATTTAAAAAGATTCAGTAATTGCAGTAAATGAAACAGTGTTTTAACTTTTTTTTTTGTTTTGTAATTAATAAAAAAAGATTTCCATGCACAGGTAAGTGCTGTTTAACAACCATCTGATTAACAGCCATTCGCATTCACAAACTGATAATAGGAAATAAAAATCTGTCTTTTTAACTCTGGACATTGCTCCATACACAACCAATCATCGCTACAGATCCACAAGCAGAGGCAGGAGTTTAAGAGCAGAAGTTCATCTTCTTTGTATGTAACTACCTTACTGATCGTGAGCTTGCTTGCTTGTTAGCTCACCTTTAAACCAGAGAATGTTCTAACTCGGTTAATGTGTTTAGAGAATTTATTTGTACAAGTTACTCATGTTTGTATAGATGACTTTTTAGTATCAAGCTGTAAATGGTGTTTGTACTGTAAGTCTATGTGCCTGTCCTATTGTAAGTAGTACTCCTTTATTTAACCCCCACTACCTGTATATTCTCTGTAACCTATAACTATATAAAATGATTCACATTCAGTGTTTGAATCTCTGTTACATCTGGCTGATCTTCCGTGTTGTTCATAATGTCTATAAATACACTTTTGTCTTCTGTCAAATAAAAGTATCCATCATACTATCCTCTTAATGTATTTCCATAAATAAAAATGCAGTGACATTAGAGATGCTGCATAGATGGCAGCATTCTACTAATGTTTCAATGGTATCTCTGACACGTACGTATCATTTGCATGCAGTTTTCATGTGAAAATACCCTTTATATTTAAAATACAGAAACATAAACAACTGTGTCTGGTCAACATCCATTTCGGTCAACAACCTGCATCACAGAATGAAATTTCCTTTAACCACGACTGTAGTTCTGTTTTACTCTCATCTTTTTGAGCCTATAGTTGATTGTTGAGTCCCAATTGGTAAATGTATGTATTATTTAACTTATTTGTTATTGTTATATAAGGTTGAGTCATCATACAATTACACAATTGCTGCACCTCTGCTGGTCAGTGACTCCTCAGTCTCCTTCTGTTACTGATTAATCTGGACCACAGAGCCTGGAGAGCTTCCCAATAGTGGGACTGTGACCTTATCATTTGCATCATCTGAATTCTTATCTTCCTCTGATCCTGGGTGAACATCTGTGGCAGCTGTTGTTTCTGCTGTTTTTGCAACCGTCTGGGTGCTTCCTGTAGGGGCACATGCTGCTTTCTGAGATGCAGAAGGCTGCATCTTTGCAACCAGACTGGAATTAGAATTCCCTGTCATGTGAATGGCAGAAGATGTAGAACTGGACGACATATGGACTGCTTCTTAAAACAGTCAAGGGACTCACAACCATTTACCAAAACAGGTTTTAATGGGGCATTGGATAAAAGCCTCATGCCTCTCCCTGGCTGCTTCTGCAGCCTTATCAGGCTCCACAATAAACTCTTTTTTTCTAATCTTTCTTCTTTGTTCCTCAGTGCTCTGGCACCTCTTTCTTCCTCACACGCTTGCCCATAGGCACAAAACTGAGTGCACTGGCCCTTGCAACGAGTGCCTGGTATTCATTGCTGTGGGTGGTTTAGTGTGGAGGGTGGGTTGAAGCTCACAGTGATCTGGGATGAACCCGGTCTCACTTGTAAACATCTTGGGCAATTGGTAACTAGGTGACGCCAGAACTGCAAACACCAACTGAAGTGTGCGCTGCTGCAGGAGCCCCAGGCACGGCCCCATATCAGTGCAAGGGATGTGTGCTCTGTCTTTGCCTCACTAGGCAGTGCATGAGATAAGCGGAGCGATCACACCTGTATGATGGAGCATACAAATTAAACTTAATAAGTAATGATGTACAGAATGAGCGTTAAAGAGTTTTGAAGTCTCGGCTTCAAGTACTTTCAAGTCGATCTGAGACTCCCTTACCCGATTCTTCAGCACTTCATGCAAAGTTAACCTCACTGTTAACATTGCACAGCCACTTCAAATAAATGTATTACATTGCTTATTGATATCTCTCATGAGAAGTCATCTTATTATTATTCTTCCACACATTTGAGCAATTAATGTGGCCTGAACCGTTTAATATACAGACATCATTCAATCATTCTTGCATTAATCATGTTACAGTGGTGCTTGAAAATTTGTGAACCATTTAGAATGTTCTTTATTTCTGCATAAATATGACCTAAAACATCATTAGACTTTCACAAGTCCTAGAAGTAGATAAAGAGAACACAGTTAAACAAATGAGACAAAAATACTATACTTGGTCATTAATTATTTGAGGGAAATGATCCAATATTACATATTAGTGAGTGGCAAAAGTATGTGAACCTCTAGGATTAGCAGTTAATTTGAAGGTGGAATTAGAGTCAGGTGTTTTCAATCAGTAGGGTGACAATCAGGTGTGAGTGGGCACCCTGTTTTATTTAAAGAACAGGGATCTATCCAAGTTTGCTCTTCACAACACATTTGTGGAAGTGTATCATGGTACGAACAAAGAGATCTCTAAGGACCTCAGAAAAAGAGTTTTTGATGCTCATCAGGCTGGAAAATGTTACAAACCCATCTCTAAAGAGTTTGGACTCCACCAATCCACAGTCAGGAAATTTAAGACTATTGTTACTCTCCCCAGGAGTGGTCAAAGAACAAAGATCACTCCAAGAGCAAGGCGTGTAATAGTTGGCAAGGTCACAAAAGACCCCAGGGTAACTTCTAAGCAACTGAAGGCCTCTCTCACATTGGCTAATGTTAATGTTCATGAGTCCACCATCAGAACACTGAAGAACAATGATGTTCATGGCAGGGTTGCAAGGAGAAAGCCACTGCTATTCAAAAAGAACAATGAATCTCAAGAGAAGGTGGGTCATGCAGCAAGACAATGACCCTAAACACACAAATCGTTCTACCAAAGAATGGTTAAAGAAGAATAAAGTTACTGTTGTGGAATGGCCGAGACAAAGTCCTGATCATAATCCAATCGAAATGTTGTGGAAGGACCGGAAGTGAGCCATTAATGTGAGGAAACCCACCAACATCCCAGAGTTGAAGCTGTTCTGTTTGGAGGCCAGTGTGCAGGACAGATCAACAGGGAGCATTTAGTTGCAGTTTAGTTGCAGTTACTGAAAGCAAAGGTTCACACACTGACTAATATGTAATATTGGATCATTTTCCTCAATGCATAAATGACCAAGTGTAATAATTTTTGTCTCATTTGTTTAACTGGTTTCTCTTTATCTACTTTTAGGACTTGTTTGAAAATCTGATGATGTTTTAGGTCACATGTATGCAGAAATATGTAAAATTCTAAAGGGTTCACAAACCTTCAAGCACCACTGTATGTATTTTTGAGTTCAGAAAGCCATAGTTTAATAAATACAGTGGTACCTCGGGTCTCGCCATTAACTCATTCCAAAAGTCTCGTCGAGTTTTGAAAACGACGAGTACCGAGCAAATTTTCCGGTCCACCTTAAATGACTGCAGTTACATTATGGCTCCTGTAGAAGGAGATTCCTCCTCATGATAAATAAGTTAATGTTTAAAACATTTACAATAACCTTCAGTTGGCCAAAATCATTAACACAAAGCTTATTTTATAATAAAGTGTTGAAAAATCTCAATTTAGTGAGTAATGGATTGAAAGTGTAAAACGCTCTTTCGGTTAACTAACATCAGTCTGTCTTCTGGAGTATTCAGTTCTTGTTTTGTTTTGGTTTCCTTTTGGTTGGCTCTCATAAACTAACCTTTTTATGACCTATGGAGAGTAAAAAGAATACAGGACTGTACATGTAAAAATAAAGAAAAACACGACAATCACAGGGCAGATCTTCTTTGAGCGAGAGCTATTGTGAATCTAAATCATTGAATCACTATGTACCGAATCATGAATCGAGTTTTGGCTAAAACGAGTCGCTCAGCTCAACTCATACAAGTTTAAGCAAGTGTGCCAAGTACTGAGCAAATGACAAGGACCGAGTCAAACTTTTCTAGTCAAAATGCCTCGAGAACCGAATTCAACAAGTTCCGAGGTACCACTGTATTTAAATTTATAAACCGTTAATGAGTCACTGACTTGTATTAGGGGGCGTCCACCATGCATGTGTGGCTTACATGACATTCAGCACCGAACTGTGCGACACAGTGTTCCACAGAACATTGTGGTATTGTATGTAAAGGTCACTGCTTGAGTAGTTCTTATCACACTTTGTAAGTGCTCTAGTATTTCACTCAGTAAATGCAGGTCTGGTTAAATAACCTACATTATTCAATGTTTTGCAATGTTCTTTTGCATTATTCAGAATGGTCAGGATCTGCTCTTAGTTACATCGCCATGCATTAACACAGTGGTTCCCAAAGTAGGGGCAGCAATGCAAATGAACGAGGCATGTTTGAGCCAGAATAATCTCAGACAGCAACATTTGAGATACATAATGTATGACATGTATTAATTCCACTGCAAAGGTCAAAATAAATTCAAATAAAGGTTGAATTTGTCTCATATTTTCTGTGTGAAGAGATGAATTTCAGTGTGCTTAGGGCATGCATTATAAGTTTACAGGTATACTAACTGTCATGTTCAAATAAAATATTCAATATCGTTTTATCATAGTTATCTTTTTTTCTTTCTGCCAATTAAATGTAGTCAGATTTTCACTGAACATAAGATTCTTGACTCAGAAAGGTCAGACAGCTGTTTACAGCATAACATTTCTGAGCCAGCCCTTATTTACTTGCTTTCATCAACTTTGGCTGGCCCAATTTCTCTGCAGCAGATAAAATGTCACAGTCGTGGATGAAGTTGGTGAAAGTAAACAAGACTCATTTTTTAAGATTCGGTGGGTATGGGGTGTGACGGGTTCAAGGACAGACAATTAAGTAGCCCTGCCAGCATTGCAGCTGAGGAAAAAAATATGTATACTGTTGGCTCACTGACAGTGCAATAGCTTGCTGTTTGACTTCTGGGGGCAGGTTTGTGAGTAAGCACAGATTGCATGCGTTATATATATATATACCAGCCAAATTCAAAGATTTAATATCTCAATGAACTTCCATTAGCTTATCATGAAATGCACAATCAGAACCATGGAAAATACATCCCACAACCTTGACAACAAATAAATTATTGGGTAAAATTTAAACCTGGCCAAGTGTAACTTTATTTGTTTCACTCATGTACAATTGTGTGTCACTTAACAACCACAATACACTCAGTGAAACTTTGTTACTTGCACATTGTGCGAATGCCATAGGCATTGATTATAACTATCAATACATTTGTTACGGTTCACAATATTAATAACCAGACGAACTGTGAAAATAAAAGTAAAAAGGGTTTTAGGACCCAATTGTAGCTAGCTCCAGATGGAAATAGTGAACCAAAAATCTAAATAAATGAAAGAAACTAAATACACAATAAAAAATAAGTAAATAAAACAACAAAGAAAACAGCTTCAGTGGTTTAGGATCAAACCCTGGGTGGATGCGCAAGTTGCCGCTGTGTCAACCCAATCCGTCACTCAACCACTAAAGAAAAGAACAGAAAAAAACAAACAAAAAAGGTACGCTTACGACGTGGCTCCGCTACGCAAATGCCGTATGGGTCAGCACCTGCGCCAGCACAGAGCGACGGAACCCGAGTGGAGTGCTGCGAAAGTGTGCCACAGGGACTCCATGGGTTGTGGGAGCGTGGCACGGACGTGGAAGGGAAATGGAATCAGCACAATAATCAGCATAGCATCCTTTTCATGCGCGATCGCATGGTGAGCGCTACTTCCCCTGATCGCGGTGGAGGAGGACGACGGTGTGAGAGGGAGGAGGCGGGGCACGCTAGCTAGAGGCGGGCAAGTCAAAACTTTCCAAAGGAGAACGGTAACCATGAGCGCTAGTTTAAGCCTGCCCTGCTTTAAAAACTAGGACATGACGGTTACCAGGCAGCCTCCTGACTGCCCATTGCAGCCAATCTACAAACCGCCAGCTACCTCTGTCCTTAACAATAACAAGTGCTCGGAACAAGCCATGTGAGGGCCAAGGAAGTCCAAGGATGCAACTCCTGTGTGGCCTGAAATGTGCGCTTAAATAGCCCAACCAACAGGTGTCACCACTTGAATGTATGGCGCCAAACGAGGGCTGGCGCATGAGCGATCACGCCGAGCATGCACACGCCGCAATATGAGTCAACTCTGACCTCCAGCGGCACAAGAAAGGGTCAGCGTGACTCCTAACAACATTATTATATTTTTAATAGTTATAAATGTACTGTATGTCAGACATACAGTACTGTGCAGTCTTTGGTCACCATTAGATTATATAGTATTGTTTTAGCAGTGGTATAATGACCATATATAATTATTTCTTAGTCTATTTATTGGAATACAGCCAGAAAATACAGGAAATGTGTATATTTAATCAAAAAATTGAAAAAAAAAAAAAAAGAAAAACAGGCTTCTATAGGCTACTGTGGCAAGTATTTAGTGTGATCTTCCCTTACACTTGAACAACAGCAGCATCTGGCAGCTTCATCCGGGTGCCAAGTTGACCCTTCTACAATCTGAAGAAGCTTGATCAGGAATGGTCTTTGTGAAAGCGTAGCAGCCAAGAAACCACTTTTTCGGAAGAGGAACAAGGTGAAAAGGTTTAGATATGCTGAACCTCACAAAGATTGGAACGAATATCAATATATTACACATGGTCTTTATACCATTACTAAAACAACAAATCTATTGGTGGCCTAAGACTTTTGCAGAGTACTGTATATGCAATCAAAAGTTACCCAACGGACATTATGCAGTGTGTTGCTCTAAATCCAGACAATGGTAATTGACAATAAAGTCCAAAGACTTTTAGTCGATTCCATAAACTAAAATTGATTCCATTTAGTGTGCATTATAGTGATTTTAACACTGGCAAACTGTGTTACTAGGCAGTGTAACTCAAGCCTCTAGTGACTTATTGCTTTTATTTCGTTTATTTGTTAATTTAATGTTGCATCAGCATCAATGGCTAGTCACAACAGGAGCAAGTCAATACTAGTCAGACACATTCCCACTGGGCCAATTTAAAGCAACCGATTAATCTAATGCAAGTCTTTGTAATGTAGGAGGAAACCGCGGTACCCGGGGAAAACCCACGCGGACATGGGGAATGCAAACTTCACATAGACAGACTTAGAAGTCAGGATCAAACTGGAGATTGACAGCCTATGGCTTTTATAAAATGGAGACAAACTATTTGTTTGAATACATCAGTGTTTAAAAAATAAACATAGTAATAACATCTGTAATTAATACTCTTCTGCAATGCAATGTAGTCTACGACAGTGTTTTAGGGCCACTGAAATTTGCAATACTTCAAGTAATATTTTGGGAATAAAGTCGAAATTCACATGAATCGATGTTGGGGCTGTGGTTACTGTACTGACACTGTCAAAGACTCTGGGCGTGCCGGAGTTCAACTCCTTCTGGATTGATCATTTTTAGTATCATTCTCATTGTCTCCTGTGAAACTACACGCCTTCTTTAAATGGCACGATGATGTAACCACTGATTACCCTGTAAACGACCACTGCCTGAGATTTCTCCTACCACAAAAAGACACAATGACATCCAATTCTGTTTGGTTCATGCTTCTGAATGAACTCAGCCATTTCAGTTCTTATACTCAAGGCAATCTGACTAACATGCCAGGCCATTTAGGATCTCTTAGTTCGTAAAACCTGCACAAAAGTATAACTATCATATTCATTCATTCAGTCAGTCATTCATGCATTCTTTTATCTGCTTAATCAGGGCCGTGTCAAAGTCGGTGCATAGCCGGTGTCACATCCTTGATTATATATATTATAGTTTAATCCTCTACATCCTCCATTTTCACAGTTAGGCTACAGTGTCAGCATTTTGACTTTACTCTTCGACTTTTTTTCTCAAAATACTACGACTTTATTCTCCAAACATTACGACTCTATTTCCTAATTACTATGACTTTTGTCTAGAAATACTACAGCTTTCTTCCCGAAATACTATGATTTTCTTCTCAAAACATTATGACTTTATTTCCAAAATACTACGACTTTCTTCCTGAAATACTACAACTACGAGTGAACGCAATTTAGGATCTCTTGGTTCGTAAAACCTAAATAAAAGTATATCTGTCATATTCGTTCATTCAGTCAGTCATTCATGCATTCTCTTATCTGCTTAATCAGGGTCATGGGAAAGTCAGTGCGTAGCCGGCATCACGACTTTATTTCCGAATTTCCACGACTTTCTGCTCGAAATGCTACAACTTTCTTCATGAAAAACTACGACTTTATTCTCCAAGCATTACGACCTTATTTCCGAAATACTATGACTTTCTTCCCAAAATACTATGACTTTATTGTCCAAACATTATGACTTTATTTCCAAAATATTATGACTTTCTTCTCGAAATACTACGACTTTCTTCTCGAAATACTACGACTTTCTTCTCGAAATATTACAACTATCTTCTCGAAATACTACGACTTTCTTCCTGAAATACTATGACTTCATTCTCAAAACATTACGACTTTATTTCCGAAATACTATGACTTGCTTCTCGAAATCCAACATTTTTTTTGCTGTGCATAACGAACAGCATACAAGAGTATCAATACAGGTGACTACAGCTAAGCAGCAACATGCAACCTCAGAAATGGCTCCCTAAGTAACTTTTAAAAGGAGAAAAGAGAAGGCCACCAGGGTTAAGAAAAGGTGGGAATCCCAGTAACATGGAAAACATGGGAGGGGGGTAAAGAAAGGGAGTAAGGAGGTAAACAAAGGCATCACACCAGGAAAAAACTTGCTACAAGGGCCGCTGGCTAGGACTCCAGAGACGGAGAGACCATGTGCAATGGCTCTGGGTCTGAAGGAAGTGCATGCAAAAGCTCTGTGTCTGGACTAGCCACAATCACTGACTGGCTGTCAGGAACTGAGCTGTCCACCAGCCAATGGTCAGGAGCTGTGGGATGTGCCAGCTGGCCCACAGGAACTGTTGTCCTGGTGTATGCTGCACCACATGACTCAATGACATTATAAGCAACTGGCTCAGTGGCTTTAGTATCAGTGCCCATGTGTGTGACCTTGGTGGCAGCAAAATGGCTCCTACGACTTCAGAGACAGAGGAGGAGGCCTTGGAGATCACAATAGAAATAGCTGGCTCTGGTTCTGCAGCAGCAGGCTCTGGTTCTCTTCCTTTTGTTTTTCTCCTGAGCCCTAATTTGTGTGGACTCACTGATGACCCTCTCTGGTTTAGAGAAAAAGGAGACAGAAACGAGGGCAAGAGGAGGACGATAATCCCAGCATACCTCTGGGCCTGGGTACTCGTCATCTGACAAGGTGTACCAGATACTGTGAAGAACGGGAGGCACACCTGCTATAACCTTGTTGAGGTCTGGCTTTCTGACACACACACACACTCAGGGAAGAGAAGGAAGACATGGTGGCAGACAAAAGTGCAAGCATCAGATTACTGACAGCACTGGATGATGACAAAGTGCAACGCAGAGTGCAAATAGTATACACGCCCTCACAAACACACACAAGCAGCGCATACACAATAGTAGCAAACACACACACAGGATACAGCTAAAGATAAACATGTAAGTGTACAAACACACAGGGGAACACAACGATAAGAACGTAAGCACACACAGGTGGCTACAGCTAATGACAAGCATAAAAATAAATAAAAAAAACTGACTTGACTTGACTTGACAAGCATACAAGAGTATCAACACACAAACACAGGTGGCTACAGCTAACAGTAAGAGTAGATGGCATATGGGCATAAACACAGGCAAAGGGAAGATGTAGAGAGAAATAGCACATGCACCAGTAGGAGGAAGTCAGGAATAGGGAAAAAAAAATCTTTTCTACTTCTGTCATGTGTTATAGTCGGTTCGGGGTTCAGATAAAAGCAGTATCTTACACTGTATACAACAGATGCACAGATTGCAGATTTCTTGGGAGATTCTGATTCCTGATTTTTTAAATATATGATTGGCTGATTCCGATTTTGGCCCATTCTGATTGTTTTCTGTCCACGAATTATAAATGACAACACACAGAAACTTTTCTTTTAGTGCAAACTTCTGCACTGCTAAAGAAAGATAGCAGCAGCTGCTGGCTTGTGTCTGGCTCTGCACTCTCAGCAGAGCTAGCGTTAGCTTTGTCAAATTCCACATATTCAGCGAGGTGATGCTGTTTTAAATGTCTTATTAAATTCATTGTTCCAAGTGTCTTCAGAGTTGCTCCTCCGCTGCTTACTTTCTCCATGCATACTGCAAGCAGCACACACAGTCTAGAACTAGAACGCTGAAGACTTGGCTGTAACCAAAATAACACCGTATCCCTGCTCCCTTACTAATGCTGTGCTATATAGGAAGAGACAATGTAGTGTACTAAGTAGTAGCATTGAAGCACAGCAGAAATCTAACACTTCCTAGTCATCAGTATGCCTCAGCACTGGTCGGTCTCATAAACAAACACTGTTTAAAGCTGGAACTGTGTTTAAAGCAGACTTATAAGATACGATAATCCTTTATTAGTGTTATGGGTCACCTGGCAAGCCGTGAGATAGAGAGGCGTTAGGACCCAAGTGCTAGAGACCCTGAGTCGACTACTGGGAAAAACACAACGGAAAGAAGCTGATAACAAATGGGAAAAGGTATGACGGCACATGTTGGTAAGGGTGAATAAATACACAGGCACACGGGCATGCCAGAGAGAACAACGTGAGTGAACGCGTCAGGGAATCGAACACCAGATGCTGGCGTGTGAGCACACATGCTTAACCCAAAGTGCCCCTCAAGTGCTGACAAGAAACGGCTCAAGGAAGTAACTGAGGGTGAATGGAGGGCCACATGGCGGTGATTTCTCCAAAGGGAACTGCTAAAGTGAACCAAGTAAGTGAATAAACACTGCA
>JAJAGP010002175.1:0-130901 GCA_025084515.1 Ancistrus triradiatus | reverse complement strand
GGTTAACATAGGATGGTGCAATCAGTTTAGTACTTTAGCAGGTGCCAAATTTCTTCCTGAGCAGACACTACTTACTTATCTACTGACTCAGCTCATCTATGCTGGCATGTATGCTGGAGGTCATAATGAGTTCTCATAACTCTAGCTTGTAATGTGTTGTCATTTATGGTCATTAAACCATTAGACCTGTTATCTTAATGAATATGCTGATAGAATGAAATCAAGATGTTTAGCGTGTATGACTTCTGCACTGTCATCACATATAAACTTAATAGGTGTTCATTTAAATAATAAGAAACACCACATAGTAATTAACTACACCAACAAGTTGTCGTAGGCCTAATTCAAAGCTGTAATGTTAAAGTGATCACAAAGGCTACATTTACACAGCAGGTAAAAATGGCCCACATCCGATCTTTTTTGTTATATGTGACACAGGTGTATGTTTGAGGCAGTGTGAACAAAAGAAAACGCTTCGAACCTGACATTTCAGAGTTTAAATTTGGGCCACTTGCATATGTGGTATATGCATCCAGATTGGAATTCATGTGACTTTTACGTCATTCCAACTCGACATTCATCATGAATGTGCACTGAGGAGACGGAGAAATGGTGAGTGAGGTTTTCAGTGGAGGGATTGCAAAGTGACAGTGTGATGTGTCTGTGTAAACAAAATTAAAATGCAGATATAGCAACCGTTCCATGTTTGAGGAAATTTCTAAAGAAATGGCATTCTAAAGAACGTGTGCACGGGAGGATGTGGCTGTGGTGTTGAAGGAATATAAAAATCTTAAAAGCGAAGTTTGAAGAACCAAGGATGCAAACCAAGAAGTGGCCATCACCGAATATCAGCCCCCTTTTTAACATGACCATTACGGAAGTCCCTGTTTCTGTTGACTCCATTTCTATTGTTTACCTCAGGAAGAGCGGGTCACATGAAGCATTGCTCTTTTGGGCATGCGTGTTGTGTAGGACTGTGAACCATTCAGGCGAATGTCTGATATAGGTCACATTATAAAGATGGTGTGAACAGCCTAAGAAACAGATTTGGTGAGAAAATCAGATTTAGGCAACTTTGCCTGCTGTGTGAACATGGCCAAGGATTCATGTTCATTAAAATATAATAAGACAAAACTATTAGGTAGGTTTCAGTCATTTTTTTTTGTCTGGTGAATTAATAACAATAATAATAATGATTCAAAATGGCAGATGCAGAGGAAGTTAGCTTGGGGCCAGAGAGTAGAGATGAATGCAGATAAAAATCAAAGCAAGCTTGGGGAACAAAGGCATGAAGTTTTAAATCATATGGCTTTGACTGTTTGAGACAAGGGGCTTATGTAGCAGAAGATGTGAAAATCTGACACTTAAATCACTTTAATTGTAATCAAAACAAAAAAGTAATTAAAAAGTTGTTTGTTTATTACATGCTCTTGTACCAGGAAGCACGTGCGCATTCAGTTGGAGCAGCAGCAGATCAACAGTGAAAATGTCAGCCATGTGGATAATTTCACAGTCTATAGAGATAGTAAACAAATGATCTGTAATCACTGTTCATTAGGGATCAGCATTTTTTAAAATTTCATTCAGTGCAAGACAAAAATGCAACTTAAAATGAACAACTTCATTTCGGTGTTAATTTTGGTTTTTATTAAACGTCATTTTAATATGTTTTAGGTAGATTATCTGATGGACAGATACTTTGTGTGCAGTGTTGATGTGCTCTGTGTGCACTGCAGTCTAATATAGTGAAGTACTACAGCACCATTTCTTTTCGTAGCTAGAGATGAATTAGGAAATAGCTCACAGGCTTTTATCACTATTTACCATTGTTACATTTGTCATTCAGTGAAGTTGAAGTATGTTTTGTTCCGCTTCACTATTATTATCTCAACCTCTGATATCAGGAAAAGAAAAATAAACATTGTCCACTGAAAGCTTGTCTTTTTCCACTTTCAGGAACTGGAGAGGCATGTTCAGGATTTCAATACATTCCTGTGACGAACTAATGTGATTTGAGAATTTGAGTCCTGTGGAGCATAAGGGAGTCCAACGTTAACAAGCCAAACCTTTGGAGCCGGGCAGCTTTGGTGTTAAATCTGAGCCGAGTGGGTTTGGCATTAAATAAAAATGGCAGAGGAGGAGGTAAAGGAGACTTAAGACTTTCAGTGGCAACTTGGTGCTATTGTCTCAGGTACCTGGAAAGAACCAGTCTACAGAACCAAACACAAGTCGAGACTCATCTAGTTTTCAGTTTATAAAACATGCCAATTTCTAACGGGCGTTCTTGGTGCTATTGGGTGCTATTGTTTATTTGCTGCTCCTTGGGTTTTCCTTAAAAAGTAAGAAAAAATGATACTTCAAAACAAAAAGAGATTGCGATATCACTTAACCTCAGCTTCATTTGTCAGGAAGAGACAACACACAGCACACGGAAACAGACGCTCACCAGCAGTGGTCAAGCTTACGTAATGAGGTATGATGTCAAAAGTCATGCCCGTTTGTTATAGACTGTTGAAGCAAAGTGGTCTTTCAACCAGTAGGTATTTAAATTTAAGCAGCATACAACTGCAGCGAGACTCCTGCCGAAAAGAACACGTTTTCTAGCAATTTTTGTGATGTTGACTCCCATTTGAATTGTACGCATTTTTTACCTGATGTATAAACGCTTTGTAGTGAAAATCCGAGGTCGGTCATTTAACACTTTCCCCGATGTAGATCAATAGGGCAGGCTGAAATGATCACAGGACCATGCTGCTCTGTTTTTCTACTCTAGTTTTGTTTGTTTGGATAACTGGAATTTTTGGATAACTGGATACAGGATTAGCTATAGTGTCTGGAAGCTGTTCTACTTGACAGCCAAACGATCTCATTGATAGCAGGGTGGGATTTTGGAGCATGCTTGCTTGTGAATAGTGTCATTCTCTTCCTGCCTGATGAATTTACATTGTGGAGTCATCTCTCTTGGGAAAAGGGTTTAAGCCCTTTTCGGTATTTCAACATCAAAGTGTAAATTCGTATTTGTTCTTTTTACGCTCAGTTTTTTCCCATTATCACAAATTTTCTGAACCCAGGTGGTTTTGCCATGATTCTACTTTGTTGTAATATTTTGTAGCATATTTTCTTAAGTTTTTGAAGTGGGTTTTTTTTGTTATTTGAATGAGTTTTTGCATTACTTAGGAAACGGATGATGTTTGCCCTTTTTTTTGTTATATGGAGATATAAGTTATGTGTTTTTCAAATTATCGTTTGGCGTTTCATTTTTACTTTGCCTATGGTTTAGTTCAGCTCGTTGATGTTGTGTTAGGATCTTCGGTAGCTTCTTATCCTTTCGATAGCTGGGTTTGAGTGGTTTCATAGCTAAGTCCTTTTTTCTCGTTCTGTTTGTTGAAAGGTTATTTGAACTCGACTTGTTTCTGCTTTATGTAAAGTGGATTGCAGATGAAAACATTTTAGAACATGCAAAAAGAGGAATTAGCTCTGGACTACTGCAGTGAGATGGAGAACCATGGCTACCTCAGTTAAAAGTTGTTTTGATGCTGATAAGACAGCACGTTTACTGAAGACATCCGTAACACCACTGCTGCACCTTCTTCATTTGAAAGCCCAGGTACTGTGCAATGAGGCTTGTGGCTGATGCAGTAATCCATGCTTCTCTTGGTTTGGGGTTGTCATGTCCTTAATTGAGCCAATGCAGATATTAACAGTTTCTTTCCGTTTTGTTTGTCCTCCTTCTTCTGTGTCTAAACATTGACATCACCTTGTTATTATTTGCTTGGGCTATCCGGTGGCAGCCATATTCGTTTCCACTACAATTTCCAGTGTTGTGCGTGAACGAGTTCAAAAGAACGCGTTCATTGAACACGCTCGTTTTTTTTCGTGAACGTTGAACTTGAACGCAACACATTTTTTAATAAAGAACTGTGAACGTGAATTAGTTCACATTATGTGTCCATGAACGGCAGACATCACTGTAAATGAAACGTTGGAATTTGTTTTTCCATTTGAAAACTAAGTGACATCTGTTTTCTCTTTTGAAACGCAACGAGAGAAAGTTCCTCCCTCCTGTATTCTCGCTGGTGCCGCCGCTTAAATCATGAATCAACCAGACAGAAATGGTTTTGACACATTGTGTGCGTAATGCATTGCGGGCGGCAATGTAGCGTCCGGCTGAGACTAGTTAACATACTGGCTATTAATAACATACTGGGCTTCCGCACGACGTTACCCGTGATGAATTGCAGCAGAGCGGGGGTAGCCATAGCAACGCCGCGTACACAATTGCAGTGTCATGAGCAAATGTCTACAATGAGCAGTTTCAAAGAATGTATAGCGATTTCTAGCTTGTAGTGTGAAAAAAGTATTTTATTTGAATATCTCATCGAAAAAAGTAAAATGAACTGAACTTTGAACTAGGTAGAATTAAAATTGTGAACTTTGAACGTGAACTGTTCACTTTGAGCATGTATGAACTGAACTTGAACTAGTTCAGAAAAGCTGTGAACTGGCACAACACTGACAATTTCCATTCTTTCACTTCTTTCATTATAGCAGTCTCATTTTATTTTACCTCTCTTTCTCCAGATATACCCCTTATTTATTAACAAAGTATTAATATGTTGGAGTGTTTGATATTCTAATATTTTTGTATACAATTGATTAACATGAGACAAATTGGAAATTCGTTACAGTTTTTAAAGTTGGAACTGAGTTATGATGTAGCACATTTTTGTAGCAGGGTTACGCAACTGGAGCAAATAGAGGTTTACTCTTCTCAGGTCTCTGCTACATTAATGACCTATTTATTCCATTATGATGGTGGTGGTGGTGGTGCTATCTTGGGTCTTGTGGTAACGGCACCGTCATACAAGACGGGTGTGAAATGATGCTGATGTGATTTTTTCTTTTTTTTTTTTTTTAAATGTTTTACCCTCCCATTTTCTCCCCCATATTTCCTGAACATAGTGAACAGTACAACTGTTTGGAGTAATGCTCCAGGCATGACTGTCCACTGGTTCCTAGATCTTGATTTGTTAGTAAATTGATGTCAAAGATCTACATTTTTTTTTGTACGGCCAAATTTCTTTGTGTATCTTTAATTAAACCATGTGCAGACATAACATGGGATGCTGTTTAAATAAGAAGTGATTGAAAATAAATATGAAAGGAAATCTTTGAGAAACTCCATTTAAAGTTGAAATCAAAAGTAATGAAATAGCAGAGAGCCCTGCAGGAACAGTAGAAAGTGAAATGTTACGGCATTGACACATGACTGGTTATAACTGTGCCTGAATGATTACACACAATGATTATATGGAGTATGTCTGAGGACCAACGGGTGATGTATGAGCTGGGTTTAAACCTCAGTCAGTGTCTGTCTAAACAGTACCCGGCCACAGAGGTGCTGAGTGAGCCGCATGTTCGCATTACCTCACAGTTTTCTACCTGAGTGGACGCAAAATCCAGCTTACTGTATGTTTTAGGTGGTTCAGCCTTGCTGTTCTGGACCACAATTGGCCTGACAACTGATCTGACACCTGACTGGGATTTTAAGCAAGAATTGATGAACTAAACTCAGCAAAAAGGCCCAATTTGACTGATCCACTCTAATGCCATATAGGAGAGCTACACCAAGAGCACTTTGGCATTGTGCTTTTTTTAGATATTTGTTCTTCATTTTCCCCCCAGAGTGTTTTAAACCTCGTCTGTTCACATGGACGATTGTCAAGTATGCAGGTTCATTTTCTCTCTCTTACCTATCTGGTTTTACTTCTTTAATAACATACTTGCATCTTATCTGTAATCCATGTAGTCTTTATTTATTTACACACCTTTTGAGGGAGGGGGGGATTTGTATTTCTAAATTGCCAGGTTCTTTGCCTCATTTTATCTTATTGTTTTGAGGCTTGCTTGAAACCTGGTTATCCAGCCAAGCATTATTTCAGTGAAAGGTCCTGTTGAAATGATACATTTACTGCAATTTCTCAAACTGCTGTGATTATACTTGAATAAAAGGTGCAAATTGTATTATTTGAACTCTTCAATTTCTGTGTGTTTGTTTAGTGCTGATATTAATGAATAAACTTTATGATAGCTCAGATATAAAAACATGGTTACCAGGCACTGAGCAAACAGGTTTTGCTGAAGCTTCTTCTTAATGCTCCTGATCTTTTTCCCTACTACAGGTATGCACTGTTTAATGGCCATCCAATCAACATCCGTTCCAAGGTCTTAAAATTTGTAATAAATTATGATATAAAATAAATAAACAGATGGGTCACCTCAACAGCCAATCAACACTGCAGATCCACAAGCAGACCCGAGAGTTGGTTTAAGAGCAGAAGTACGTCACAATGTTGCCAACTTGTCAATTTAGTCACTAGATTTAACGACTTTTCAGACCCCTCTAGCGAATTAATTTTTTTTTTCCAAGTGTGTGGCTACAAATCTATCAACTTTTTGTACAAACCGTAGCTACTTCCTATAGAGAATCACCATAACTGCCCATGAGTAAGAGGCACAGCCCCTTTTCTACATTTCCTCTGAGAGAGAGAGCACGAGCAGCACATTCACTCCGGCTGGCAGCTGAGCAGTTTCCATTTCCATTTTGTGATTTTGTTTATTTCAATGCATTAATCAATATGTACGTTCTTTTGAAATATGCTCAGAGTTCATTTGGTTTATCCCAGTGTTTCTCAGTCCTGGTCCTGGCGCCCCACCGCTCTGCATGTTTTAGTGTTTTCCTGCTCCCAACACACCTGATCCAACTACTCAGCTCATTAACAATATTGAGTTAAAGTGGGTGTGTTTAAACAGGACGAGCACTAAATTGTGCAGAGCGGTGGGGCACCAGGACCAGGATTGAGAAACACTTGTTTATCCTCTTGAGAGCATGAGCGAGAAGCAACAACATGTGAAGGACTGCTACCATCTGACACTAGGAACAAATATGCAGATTAGCGCATTATATCATTTAGGGACTTTTCAAGCTGGATTTGGCTACTTTGCTCTGAAAATAAAAAAGTTGACAGCACTTTTTCACTCTACCTTTTTCACTCAGTCTCTCTACCTCACCGGTCGTGTGCTTGCTTACTCACCTTTGGACTAGAGACTGTTCTAACTCGGTTGATGTGTTTAGAGACTTTTTTGTATGGCCTTCCGCCACATATTTGTAAAATGTATGTATGTAAAGTGTATATGCCTGTCCTTTTGTTAGTAGTACTCCTTTTTTGTCCCCCCATTACCTGTATATGCTCTCTCAACTATATCAACTGCTTCCCATTCACTCGTTGAGGCTCTCTTTCTGATCTTCAGTTTTGTTCATAGTATTGTCTATCGATGCATTTTTGGTTTCCGTCAAACAGATGTATCAGGTCCATCACACCATAACGTGCTGACGGTCGTAACTGTACATTCCTGTATTTTCAATAATTACATAAGTTAATAAAAGGTTTAACAGCAGTTCAGTCTTCAGATGTGATGGCATTAGGGAAGCCGTGTAGATGTTAGCATTCCATCTCTGACGCACTTGGGTATTGTTTGCACACAGTTTTGTTGTGAAAATACCCTTTATATTTACTTTAAAGTAGCTTAAAAAAACCTGACTTTGGTGACGTCCGGTCACTGTCCATTTTGATCTACGTCCTGTTTCACAGACCTTAATGTGGACATTAAACGGTGCATACCTGTAGTACTAATAGGTAGGTGAACATATAAACACATTGTTATTGTTATACAGGTTAAGCTATGTCCTGTTTAGTCAGATGTAGGCTGGCTTTGAAATGCCATACTGTTTTTAAATGTGTATTTAATGAAAGCAAAGCATCCCGTTTTACCCTTGGTTTCCTGGTCAGAGTTGCGGTGTGCCTAACCCGGAATTCAATGGGTGCAGACGCAGGAACATCTCAGGTTTCTATAAATGCATTACCTAATCTTCACCTTGCAAGCCCCAACTGGGATGTGTGCCCAGGTCCTCAGGAATGGCAGTTTCCAGCAGCTGGCTTTATTTATTTATATGCATAAGGATGTTTTGCTTTGTTATTTGTTTACTTGTTTATCATTGTTAAAAAAAAAAAAACAAGAAACTTTTTTTAAGAATTTGATATGTATTATCAGAATTAACATTTGTTAATGGGTACAGATTTACAGCCATTCCATCCATCCTAGTGAAGTTTCTAAAAACGTTTATTCAGAATTGCCTTCAATCGTAAAATATACAGATTTCCTTCCCTATGTTACAAGATCTTCATCCCCCACCCCCAAACTCCTTCATCCACAGCCTAGCTCAGCTGGTAATGAGTTGGTTTAGAAGAAATGGCTGAAATAGATTGTGCTTTGGCTGTGTTGAGGGGGGAAAAAAGTCTGGTTTTCATTCATCATTGCTCTTATTATCTGCTGTGTTGTTGTTTCCGTGCCACAATGCAAACTTACTGAAGTACCCACAGAGTTTACGTTGCCATGTCCCGATCTGTCCTACAATCTCTGCATTTATCTTCCATCCCTCTGAATCGATGAGCGACTGCCCTGTAGACCAGCCTCTTTGATTTCAGCATTTGGTTCCCTCATGGAATAAAGGATCTGGGGTTGTATGAAGGATGGATGTAATTATATGATAAACAATTAAGGAATATGAAACAACCCTCCAAACATCTGCCAAAAAAAATAAACATGTAATGGGGTGACGATGCTTGCTTGTTTTTCAAATGGCATTACACCTGTGGATGCCACTTTCCCTTCCACGTTCCTCGATTGTAGACATGTCAAGCAGTATAGTTCCACTCCATGCCAACCCGGAGAGCTGCAGGAGTTTGGGGATTGACAGCCTAGTCTTTAATGTAACACACACATCCAGCAGTGGTCTGACTCGAATCCCTGCAGTGTGTTGAGAATTGATGCCGCTGGTTTGGTCAGGGTCAGCCGCTCTGGATGTACTTCTTGATCACCACACAGCCGTGCCTGAAGAGCGGACATGGCAGGTTCTGTAGAAGAGTCCATGTGTTGGTGCAGGGGTCGAATGTCTCCATGTTACCTAATGCTGGCCCCTCGCTGCTCACTATGCCTCCTGTGGCATAGATTTTTCCATCCAAGACCACAGCGCTGAGAAATAAAGCAAAAAGAGAGGATTTTTCATACTTCATGTATTGAAACATTTTGTGGTAACTCAGACAGTTGTTCTAGGTATTTGTGCATAGAGGATGAGTCAGATCTGGCTCGAGCTTACAGGTGTGTGATCTCTTTAAATAAACAGTAGCAGCAGAATGTAACACCTTGGTGACTGTGAGAGACACTTCCAATCGTTTCCACTAGCGGTGTGCGATATGCATAATCTACAATAATATCTTGTTGTTTTAAAAATGTGTGAACTGACATTATCGAGTATGTCACTCTGCAAAAAAAGAAAACAATCAAAAACACACCTTAAGAGTTCATATATTCCCTACATGAGGTACCCAGGCAGGACAGACTACTGTGCATGTGCACTGAGTGCATGCAGTGTGCACAAACCAAGCTAGCGTTCTACCTAAAACACTATTGAAGTTCAAATTAAGTGAACAAACTGCACAAGGGGACAAAATATAGACACCATCATCCTCACAGTCTAAGCAGGTATATTTCATTGCTAGACATGGCTCATCCTCACTTGCACAGAGGTGGTTTGGCTTTGAAAAGATGGATGTCGCTCAAAAGACTGTCGGAAATCAGTTGCCATTAAAGACCGCTCAACAACTAACATATTTCATCATCTGTAAACTAACCACCATGCAGAATATGAAGGTTATGACAAACTTTGTTGAGCAAATTCACTCTCATCGACACATGGCTTGGATGTTTGTTGTGGCAAAATGTGAAACCTTCTGCAGTTCATGCACATACAGTTTTACTTGAATCTTCAGTGTTATGAATAAATACGACCTGTTTTCCTTACATTTAACTTTTATCCAGTGTTAATTCCATTGATTGACTTTGGTCAGCAACAATTAATATCCTATTAACAAGAGCAAGCTGGTACAATGTAAAACACATTTTTGAAGGCCACAATGCCGATGTGCATATTTTACATTTTATTTGAAGTATGACTCCATGACTTTAGTTTCATTCTTGCATTTATCATCTATGCCGCCCAAGGAGGTTGGGTCCCTTTTTTGAGTCTTGGTCCTCCCAAGGTTTCATCCTCATAACACTTAGGGAGTTTTTCCTTGCCACTAGGCTTGCTCAATTTGGGACTGGACGTAGATATTAGGAGATAATCTAAACTTGTAAAGTTGCTTTGAGACAATGCTCCATTGTAAAAAGTGCTATATAAATACATCTGACTTGACTTGAAGCATGCAAAGTATTGTCTAATTGTTATCGACAAAAAATCCCAGAAAATATAAAGATCTCATTTTCTGTCAATATCACACAGCCCCAGTTTCCATTTCCCCAACAGGTGTTCTGCCTCTCTAAAGCAATGGCTTGTCTACCTTGATGGTCAACAGGTTTACATGGAGCCCTGTCCTCCATCAGATAAGTTTCCACCCTTAAGATAAGTTGGAATGAGAATTGAAAGCCTTCTCAATAGAGTGAAAGCTGTTATAGCAGCAGAGAGGAACAAACTTTTGACTATACACTGTAGTTTAGCTGCATTTTGTTAAACCTCAATCTGGAGGTTGCTAAAGTATCAAACACAAATAGGAGGTCCTTCGTGAGCAGCTTTTTCAATTAACATTCATATGCCTCTTTCCTGGTGCTAGCTAATAAGCTGATAGCTGTTTTTTGCTTGGAAGTTACCTAGAGATCTAATTACTAAATGGTAGAAAAAGGGTATTTCAACAGGCTGTATGCCAGATGTTTGTGGACAACTGGTGCCTAAACATCTCATTCCTCAACCATGACCATTAGTTTGACGCCACCTGTACTACCTGCTACTTCGAAGAACCGCACCTGGACACACACACGACACAGAGAATATAAACTGTTCCAGTTGAACTAAACCTGGTTTATTTTCATTTTTGTTACATGAATAGAATTCATATAAATGAAATGTGATCAAATTTATTCAGAGCTCGTCTAATGATGTTTGTGTATTTAATGTTTAAGTTGATCAGTGTGTCTAGGAACTTTCAAGATTGTCCATGTGCCGGGCAGCAATGTTCATTTTGGCTTCCTCCTTGCAACCCTACCGTGCACACCATTGTAGTTCTCCTGATGGTTGACTTGTGAACAATAGGACAGAGGCCTGTAGTAGCTTAGAAGTTACCCCTTTCATACCTTGCTCTTTGATTGAGCTTTGTTGGTCAACCAAGTAATACTGGATTGGTGGGGTCCAAACTCTTTAGAGATGAGCACCATCAGCTCTTTTCTGGGGTTCTCAGAAAGCTTATTTTGTTCAATTCATGATACACTTCCATGAAAATGTATTTTGAAGATCAGATTTTGATAGACCCCTGGTCTTTAAATAAGGTCAGGGATCTATCGAATAAGAAAGGGTGCCCACATGTCTGATTGTCAAGCCATTGATTGAAAACACCTGACTAATTTCACCTTGAGATTAAATGCTATTTCTAGAGGGTCACTTACTTTTGCCACTCACAGATATGTAATCTTGGATAATTTTCCTCATAAAATTAATGAGTATACTATTCTTGTTTTATTTATTTAATTGGATTCTTTTTATCTACTTTCGTGACTAGTGTGAAAATCTGATCATTTTCATGCAGAAATATAGATCATTCTTAAGGGTTCACAAACTTTCAACGTTGTAAACGTTCATGCCTCGAGGTGTCTCTAGTTCCAGTCTACTACCAAGGTATTTTTTTTTATGACGCTTGCATCTGGAATGGAAATGCACGACATAACTAAATCTACTAATTAAAAGGTGTGTCTATATATTTTTGGTCTTGCAGCACTTGTTATTAAAATCTGTAAATTTGTTACACAGTCATTGAATGTCACAGGTTGCGCAACAAACAAACTAACAGCAGCTTCTCAAGCTATAAATAAAAAGATCTGTGTTTCAAGAACAGTGTGGAACCAATTATGATGCAGTAAACAGGAAGTCAAACAGGCAGTGAAGTATCCAGGCCTTTCATTGTGTCTGCCCTGGAGTTTTACCTACTCTTTTAAGCTCAGTTTTTTTTACACTATATAGTCTAATGCTTTTAGGTTTACAATGCAGGTTTTATCATCACATCTGTATCAACACATCAGCTTATCAAACTAGTTTAGCATAAAATGTGGGTGTGGAGGACCGGGGAAAGCTAAACGCCTTAGTAAAGGTTTTAGTAAGTAACTAATAAATGTGCCAGTTAAAACCCGAGGCTAACGTCAGGTCTTCTTTCTATTGACTTGATCACAGGGCAGAACTGCCAAGGCTAATGTTATTAGATAAATGTGTAGATATTGATGTCTGCCAGGCAGATGGGCTTAACGTGCTCCCAGGCTGATCTGCAGCAATAAGTGACTTGGGAAATTCCGTACAATGGAGTCTTCAAGACTGCACAATAATTCTTTGTGACTTTCGGCAAGGACAAGAATGTAGATTGGTCTAAGGGGATTGAAAAAAACAGGCTAGATAAATATAAGGACATAAATGTAATGTAAGATGCTCTGTAATTCGGTTTGACTTCCAGACAGCTGCATGACCATGTGTAATATTTATCTCTTGCTTAGATATCCAAAGAATAAATAATCCAACCACAAGTAATATTATGAAGCATTGTTCAAACTGGAACTGTAAACCCTGGAAGCAAGAGAAAAGATATTTAGCCAGACCTGCAGAACTGCCTGGAATGGTTCATATTGGGGCCAGCTTTGATGTTGCCCTTGTCTGGATCGTAGATGGTGGTGGCTCTTGCATATGCTCCTCCCAGGATGAAGATGAATCCGTTCAGGCTCACTGCAGGGGCGTACTTGTTATCTAAACACAGCAGAGACGAGAGGGAAATGCATAGGTACAGTTCTGAGACAGAAGCATTATTAGAACTCTTTCTCTTCCCGATGAGAGAATCTTGCATGCAAATTCCAACCCTTCTCACATCTTATTCAGACCTTTGAGTTAGTGAGGAGAGAAAAGCAATAATTGGTGAATATGCATTTCCATGACTGACTGGTGGGGTAATTGAATTTGTATCAAAAGGAACGTATTGTGCTTCAACAATGTGCTCTCATTCAAATCCAGTGAAATGTCAGATACTTAATGAGCTGCGAGACTTGTTTGTGGTATGTTGAAAAAGAATAATACATTTGTACAGTCTAATATACCCGTCTAATGTACATTGATTTAATGTTCCAACACTTTTATGATTTGCTTTCCACCCCTTTATAGTTTCCACTGTTATTTTATGCTTTATACTTCGTTACCTTTCCCCCTCATAACCAGCTCTTGTATTCTTTATGTTCTTATTAACCTGCTGAATGACTAATGAGCTTTGAGTGGACAGGCATGGTCCATCTACACTCACTGGCCACTTTTTTAAGTACACCTTGCTAATAATGGATTGCACCCCATTTTGCCTTCAGAACTGCCTTTATTCTTCGTGGCATAGATTCAACAAGGTGCTGGAATAATTCCTCAGAGATTTTGCTCCACATTGACATGATAACATCATGCAGTTGCTGCAGACTTGTCGGCTGCACATCCATGATGCAAATCTCCCATTCCACCACATCCAAAATTCGCTCTCTTAGATTGAGGCCATTTGAGTACAGTGAACTCACTGTCATTCGCATGGACTCTCCAAAATTGGACAATAGAAGATTGGCCAGTTTGAGATGATTTGAGCTTGTGACATGGCGTGTTATCCTAGTGGAAGTAGTCATCTGAGGATGGGTACGTTGTGGTCATAAAGGATGCACATGGTCGCCAACAATACTCAGGTAGGTTGTGACATTTAAACAGTGCTCAGTTGGTATTAAGGGGTCCAATGGGCGCCAACAAAATATCCCCCACACCATTACCCCACCACCAGCTTAAACCATTGATACAAGGCAGTACAGGTCCATACTTTCATGTTATTTATGCCAAAAGTCTGACCCTACCATCTGAATGTCATAGCTCAGGCTTTCCTCAGACAAGGCAACATTTTACAATGTTCTATAGTCCAATTTTGATGAGACTGTGTGAATTGTAGCCTCAGTTGCCGACAGGAGTGGCACCTGGCGTGGTCTTCTGCTAGCCTATCTGCTTCAAGGTTTGACATGTTGTGCATTTAGAGATGCTCTTCTGGATACCACGGTTGTGGTGTTTTGAGTTACTGTTGCCTTTCTACCAGCTTAAACCAGTCTGGCCATTCTCCTCTGACCTCTGGCATCCCAGAGAATTAGAGAATTGTACAGTGTATCACTGGATTTTTTTCTCTTTCACACTTTTCTCTGTAAACCCTAAAGATGGCTGTGTGCCCAGGCCCATCTAGCACCAACAACCATGCCATGTTCAAAGTCACTTAAATAGCCTTTCGTGCCCATTCTGACGCTTGGTTTGAACTTCAGCAGGTCATCTTGATCATGTATACATGCCTAAATGCATTCTGCTATGTGATTACATATTTGCATTAATAAGCAACTGAAGAGGTGTACCTAATGAAGTGAGTGTATGAGTGTATATTGCTCTCACTCTGAGGACCTGCACCATGAATCTCTGTTAAAGCTCTCTTAAAATGACCTTGCATTATTCCTTCCAATTACATGAACGACTGTCTTTAAGTCAGGAGCAAATGACTGACAGATAAACACCTGTCCATTCGGAACAAACCAAAGGTCTTCCAGCAGCATACAAAGGGCCATCAATGAGCTTTGCCTTTCTGACAGCGAAATTGTCTCCCAAACGATTACAGCTGGGCCAATTTATCACTCCTATGAATAATTCACACGGCCATGTGAGAGGTTTTTGGGTTTTTTAACTCCCTACTCGCGTTCAACGCTTGAGAAGTCGCGCACGGAAGGAATCTGTAAAGCAGCCGTTGGATTTAATGGTGGAAACATAAACACGTCAAGCCGGGTGCTGTGCTGCCCCAGCAGGCTCCTTATGTGCTTGCTGCCAGCTACATCTCATTAAAATCCTGCCACTCCTGTGTGACTGACACAAAGCACATACTCCAAGGCATTCCAACCGTTGCGGTCATACACAAAACTACAGAACTGATGGTGGTGGAGCCTTGGCTACTCTAATATGAATAAATGGCGTTTTCATATCAAACACTTTTTCTTCCACATTGTTACCATGAAATAAGAATAAAATGGGAGACAAAAAACTGTAACCCGTGGGGTGGTGCTTGGGTGGCACATTAGCAATTTGTTAACACACCACTGCAGGCTTCAATTCTTGGCAGTGCTTTCTGTTACATTATCCAGGCAAGTCCAGTGTTCAATCTTGTTTTCATCAGACCAGAGAATCTTGTTTCATGTGTCTTTTACTGTGGAGAGGCTTCTGTCTTGCCACTGCCATAAAGCCCAGATTGGTGGAGTGCTGCAGTGATGGTTGACCTTCTGGAAGTTTCTCCCATCTGCACACAGGATCTCTGGAGTTCAGCAAGAGTGATCATTGGGTTCTTGGTCAACTCTCTTACCAAGGCCCTTCTTCCCTGGTAACAGAGTCCTGGTTGTTCCATGCTTCTTCTATTTAAAAATTATGGAGGCCAGTGTGTTCTTTCAGTGCAGCATTTTATTTTTTTAGTCTTTACCAGATCTGTACCCCACAATCCTGTCTCTGAGCTCTACAGGCAATTCTTTCCTCCTCATGCCTTGGTTTTTGCTCTGATATGCATTGGTAGCTGTGAAACCCTATATAGACAGGTGTGTCTTTCCAAATCATGCCGAATAAACTGAATTTGAAACACAAGCAGACTCCAATCAACATGTAAGAGCATCTCAGAGATGATCAAGAAAAATGGGAGGTCCTCAGAGCTAAATTTCAAGTGCCATAGCAAAGGGTCTGAATACTTATGTCCATTTAAAATTTTAGTGTTTCCTTTTTAAAATTCTGTTTTCACTTGTCATTATGGGATACTGAGTGCAGAATGATTGTGGAAAACTTTATTTTTTATTTTATTTTTGTCACGCCCCCTACCAGCGCCGCTCCCGACACACGCACTCTACCACGCTCGTCCTCGCCTGCCTACTAATCACCTGCACCTGTTCCCGTTTCCGACCTCCCTCCGCCACCATAAAAACACCACTCAGTCACCACCACTCCGCTACACAACAAGGTTCCTGCCTCGTTCTTATAGCTCCTTTAAATAAAATATCAAGTGATTATTACCTGCAATCTTTGCGTCCGTTCTCTCTCTACTGCCTGCGTTTGTCTCCTGACTACCGCCGCCGTTACAATTTTAGCACAACGCTGCTACATAAAATGTGAAAAAAGTGAACGGGTTTGAAGACTTTCCAAATGCATTGTAAGTGTGGTGACAAAAAAAAAAAAAAAAAAAAGGAAAATAACATAAATATCAGGTTATAGCCGAAGATCCAGGGTTCAAATCCCACCTCTGCCAAGTTGCCACTGTTGGGTCCTTGAGCAAGGCCCTTAACTTGTAATTTCTTTGACTGTAAGATTGTATCAGTTGTACGTCTGTTAAATGACTAAATGTAAATGTATTCAGATTGATCATTATCATGTAACATTTCTGTCTGTCCCAACTTCCAGAATACAAATGTCTTTCTTGATGAGTACAGACATGAAATCACTCAAATGCAAATGTCAGTCAGATCTCAACACCTATGGGAGATTTTGGAAATTCATTTTGCTAAAAAAAAAAAGAAGAACAGCAAAACTGAGAGAAGTTTGGATGGACAGCGCCAGAAAAATAAGGAGTGACCATTTTTTGGGACGGGTTAGGTGAATGACAGAAGACGCCTACAGCCTTCACAGGGTGGAGTTGTGTAGGCCTTAATATATCCACAGTTTATTAAAAACCTACTCAAAATCCCAGTGCACCCCACTGATGCAATATCTTTTGGTAGAACGGTGTTTCGTCCCTCCACTACAGTCTATAAACTTGTGGATTCTGTGCCAAGGTACACACAGAATATGATACATAGACACCTTATGTTGGTTTTTCCTTCAAAAAGGTAATTAAAAAAAATTAACAACACTATTAAGCTCTAAATTTGACCTATTATTTAATACAGTAATGTGGAGCTTGAGAATGCCTTTTTTTGTCTGCCTTTTTTTTTTGGACATAACATGTAGGAGATCTGTGTTATACTAACAAATCACAATAATGTAGCCAAATTGCCTTGTAAAAACAAATACAGGGGCCCTCGGTTCTTGTTTTTAATTCGTCCCAGAAGGCTTGTCGAGAACAGAAAATGACGAGTGCCGGTCAAATTTTTCCCATAAGGAATAATGTAAATTGAATAAGGCCGTTCCAGATCCCCAGAGAATCCACACTGTATAAGGCATTATATGCATTAATGGAGTTGTATTGTACAGATGCTCCCTGATTTATGATGGGGAGATGTTCCAACAAATCCATCATAAGTTAAATGTATCATGAACTGAGAAGTTTAATGAGTGTTGGTAGTGTGGGCTATACTGTATAATAGCAGAGCTATGGAAAGGATACTATGATAAGTAATGATGAGTAAGTTAATGTTTAAAACACCTACATTAACAAAAAGCTTATTTTATAATAATGTTGAAAAAATGTTATGGAAATGTCATGTAGCGAGTAATGGATTGAAAATGACAAGTAAAAGCTACACTTACTCTATTGATGAACTATGGGCGCTAGCATAGCTGCTATGCTAACTGCAGCCTGTGTACCGGAGAATTCAATTCCTGTTTTTGCTTTCAGTTGGCTCTTTTCTAATCTTTTTAGGACATATGAAGACTTATTCACATTAAGAATACTATACTGTAAAAATAAACAAAAACATGATACAAAAGAGAGAAGATCATTTCTGGGGGCTATTGTGAACCTGAATCACTGTGTACTGAATCGTGACTCATGAATCATGAATCGTGAATCGAATTTCAGCTGAAACGAGTAGCGTGGCTCGACTTATACAAGTTTAAGCAAGTGCGCCGAGTACTGAGACAACTTTTTCTAGTCAAAATGGGTTGAGAACTGAATTTGAAGAGAAATTTTAGACCAGGGCAGACTTTTCGGAGGACTGTTAGCCATAACACAAGCAAAACAATGTCTTGAGGTTTAGCCATCAAGCTATATTGAGAATTCATAGGCCTGTTATACACTTCTGTTGTCTTGGAGGTGTATTCATGCAAAACTGCTAGTAACTCATCCTTCACTTTTACCAGACTTTTTTTTTTATCAGACACATTTTCAGGTCATGTGAGTTCACATCTTTGATGTCTTAATTGTTGTTAGTCCACCAGAGTGACATCCTGGTATACATCATACTAAGTAGTATGTGGTGGAATCACTGCTGGTGAACTAATTTGCGATATTTATCATGGATGGTTCATTTTCTTACTTCGAGCTTATCATGGATTGCTTTGAAATTAGAGCCTGGATTTGTTTCCATCCTAATAAGTCTTCATTGCAACCCACTTTTAGCCCCTTTGTGAGCTTAAGACCCGGCAAATGCTGTGTTGTTGCCGTTTCGCGTCTCAATCCCTGTTGCCTGTGCTTTGCTATCTCAAATATATGCACTGCTGTTCTGAGCACGTAGGAGTAGCTTAAAAATAAAATACACGCTTCTTATCTCTTGCCTCCTAACCGACTCCCTCACTTATCTGACATCTTTTTAAAACCAACAGCGATTGTCTTGCCTGTGCTCACGACTGGAGCTCGCCTCTGTTGTGTACTCGAAGCCTGAAAAACGCTGCACAAAAGACTCAGAAACTTCACAAAAGGGATTAGGTTCTGCTTCTTTGAAGATGGGATTCTGCCTCCAGCAAGACAACGTTAAGACCTGTCAAATGTGAGGACTGTCAACAGCAGCACTAACGCGTAACACATCTTTCAACAGGATAAAGACAAAAGTGTACGGTTCAAGCCACCAATTTGCAGAGATGTCTTCGTCTGTTTTGTAAGCCTGTTCTAGCAGGATGGGAAGCTAACAGAATGGGACAGGAGGGAACTGATGGTCAATTTTTAAATAAACAGCAAGACACTTCTCAAGTGAGACTTCTTCCAGGCAGAACATCTTGAGTTCACTAGAGATGCTGCCTGGCTAGTCAACACACTCAAGGACGTCTATTATAAAAAGTGACAATCACTGTTCGCAGGGTAATTTGGGGGTCTGGGGAACGTGTTCACGCAGAGAAGCTCCTTGCAGAACGACACAAGCAATGATACATCTGAGGACTATCTGAGGCGGCTTTCCAGAGTGCCTCTGAATTAGTCTTTAATTGTGACCTTCTCTCAGAAAGCAAAGCAATTCAGAGTAATTGGAACAAGTAACTCTTTTTCAGATGGTGTTCCTCTGCCAGGGCTCCAGCAGAACTCCTCTCCTGTGTTGCTCTGCATGACCACAGATGACAGCTTGTCTGTCAGCGGGGAGTGTGCCAGCTAAATTAGTGTTCGAAGAAACTGTTCACAGCGGGACCATGTGAGAGCATGTTGGTTTTACTGAGTGTGTGACATTCTGTTTGTGTGCGCCATTTGATCAGTGAATTTGTGATTGTCTGCTCAGGCTTATGCATGTATCTTCGTCTCGAAGGGAAATGTGTGTGTATGTGTGGAAGAACCTGTGAAGCTGTGAAAGAGCACTTTCCTGAAAAGCTCAGAATTAAAAACAAACAACACAATTTTCCCGCAGGATATAAGAATCTTTACTAACATGCTAATCAAGACGGAAATACACAGTAAGCTCCAGAATTGTTGGCACTCTTGCGAAAAAGGATAAACTGATCCTGAATAATGTATTTGTGGTTAATTAACTTAATCTCATACTGAAAACATGGAAAAAAAAGAATATTTAATTGAACTAAAAAAAACTTGATTCTCCACAAACCCACAAGTGCCAATTAGGCTATTAGGCACATTACCAGGCTGAAGACACACAAATCTGATCTTTTCAAATCTGTCCTGAGCCACTTTCATATGTGGTCCTACATATATGGCCATGCAACCTGAATGAGAACGCTGAGATCGGAATTCATGCAACTTTTGCATCATTACAACTCGTCATTTGCCAGAAATGCGTTCTGAAAAGAAGTGAGGGAAGTTTTCATTGGTGGGATAGAGAACTAACAGACCTCAAATATCTGGGGTGATGTCTCTGTGCAAACAAAATTTGAAGGCACATAGAGCCACTCCGTGTTTGAGGAAATGCTTAAATAAATGACTGAATGCAGAAAAGGAAAATAAAAACCTTAAAAGTGAAGTTTAAAGATACCAAGGACACAAACCAAAAAGGGGCTGTAGCAGAATAACGTGTTGTTTTTAACACAACCATTAAAGAAGTGCCGTTCCTGTTTACCGGTCATGTGAAGCGGTGCTCTTTTGCGCATGTGTGACGGTTTCAGCGTGTGAACCATTCAGACAGATGTCGGATATACAGTGGGGCAAAAAGTATTTAGTCAGCCACTGATTGTGCATGTTCTCCTACTTAGAAAGATGAGAGAGGTCTGTAATTTTCATCATAGGTACATTTCAACTATGAGAGACAAAATGAGAAAAAAAATCCAGGAAATCACATTGTAGGATTTTTTTAAGAATTTAATTGTAATCATGGTGGAAAATAAGTATTTGGTCAATAACAAAAGTTTCAACTTTAATACTTTGGTAACATGACCTTTGTTGGCAATGACTGAGTTCAAACGTTTCCTGTAAGTCTTCACCAGGTTTGCACACACTGTAGCAGGTATTTTGGCCCATCCCTCCATGCAGATCTCCTTTAGAGCAGTGATGTTTTGGGGCAACATGGACTTTCAACTCCCTCCACAAATTTTCTATGGGGTTGAGGTCTGGAGACTGGCTAGGCCACTACCGGACCTTGAAATGCTTTTTTACAACGCACACTCCTTCGTTACCTGAGCGGTGTATTTGTATTTGGGATATTGTCATGCTGGAAGACCCAGCCATGTTCCATCTTCAATGCTCTCACTGATGGAAGTAGGTTTTTGGCTTAAAATCTCACGATACATGGCTCTGTTCATTCTTCCCTTAACACGGATCAGTCGTCCTGTCCCCTTTGCAGAAAACACAGCCCCATGGCATCATGTTTCCACCCCCCATGCTTCACAGTAGGTATGGTGTTCTTGGGATGCAAACTCAGAATTCTTCTTCCTCCAGTTGAGTTTTTACCACCAAAAAGTTCTATTTGGTTTCATCAGACCCACATGATATTCTCTCAATCCTCTTCTGGATCATCCATATACTCTCTGGCAAAACTTCAGACGGGCCTGGACATGTACTGGTTTAAGCAGGCGGACACCTGAGTCCCTCTCTGCGTGCGTAGTGTGTAACTGATGGTAGCCTTTGTTACTTTGGTCCCAGCTCTCTGCAGGTCATTCATTAGGTCCCTCCATGTAGTTCTGGGATTTTTGCTCACCGTTCTCATGATCATTTTGACCCCACGGGATGAGATCTTGCGTGGAGCCTCAGATCGAGGGAGATTATCAATATTCTTGTATGTTTTACAATTGCTCCCACAGTTGATGTATTCACACCAACCTGCTTGCCTATTGTAGATTCACTCTTCCCAGCCTGGTGCAGGTCTACAATTTTCTTCCTGGTCTCCTTTGACAGCTCTTTGGTCTTGGCCATGGTTGAGTTTGAAGTCTGACTGTTTGAGGCTGTGGACAGGTGTCTTTTACACAGATAACGAGGTCAAACAGGTGCCATTAATACAGGTAACGAGTGGAGGACAGAAGAGCTTCTTAAAGAAGAAGTTGCTGGTTTGTGAGAGCCAGAAATCTTGCTGGTTTGTGGATGACCAAATACTTATTTTCCACCATGATTTACAATTCTAAATCCTACAATGTGATTTCCTGGATTTTTTTCCTCATTTTGTCTCTCACAGTTGAAGTCTACCTATGATGAAAATTACAGACCTCTTTCATCTTTCTACGTAGGAGAACTTGCACAATTGGTGGCTGACTAAATATTTTTTTGCCCCACTGTAGATCACATTAAAAGGAAAGTGTGTACAGCCTCTTAACAAAAATCAGATTTGGTAAGAAGGACCACTTTGCCTGGTGTGTGAATGTAGCATTAGCACCTCACAAACTAACAGGTGGTAAATAATGAAGTCCAAGTACTTTGTTACAGTAAATAAATATTTTTAAGTAGATATCTCAAACAGTTCAAAAGAAAAATATATAGTTTTTAACTCACTACAGTTTCAAAACAGGATTGTTACTTTAGCTTTTATAAATCTGTTTATTTATCAATTTAATCAATCTATTTCTTTTTCATTTAGGCAGTTCTAATCAGGTTCTAATCTAATCTAATCTAATCTAATCTAATCTAATGAAGCGCAAATGTGTATACAAAATAACTGTATACGTTTTGTACTGTTTTCATTAATCAGGCACTAGAGGTTTCCCTGCGAAGGTGAATTCATGTAGCTAATGTACCCTCCGTGTTATAAATGTGTACCTCTTGCCTTTGAAAACTCAAAAATTGAGTTAAAAAGACTTTTTAAAGAAATACTTTTAATTTTGTACTTTAAATACATTTAACATTTTTACTTGTGTAAAATATATGTCATACTTCAACATTTACTTGAGTATTAACTTTACTGTAAAGTGAGAAAAAGTTGAATTGTGTTCTCTTACATTAAGGTTCCTTACAGATTTGAAACATCCAAACGTCTTAATTATTGCTCTAACAACTGGATACTAGCATTTTCAGCTGTGTAGTTCATTTATATAGAAATTTAAGAAGATCAGCATAGTTTTGTCGTTTATGAAGGACTAAAGATACTTTGTCTCATTTGGTGCCGTTTCATATTTATACCCAAATGACAAAAAAAAAAAAGATGGACAATCACTTAGGGTGGAAGATCAACACCAATGAGCCAAATGTCCGGATAGGTATCATGTGTCAGTTGTTGTCTACATGAATGGCTGAACACAAGTTTCCCAGCAGAACATCACCCACAGCATCACACTCCCTTCCTTGGCTTTTCATCTTCCCACAGTGCATCCTGTTGTCATTGAGAAAATGGAACGGGTGACCTTCTCACATTTTTCACGATTCAGTTTTGACACTCTTGCCAATTGTATTAACTTTAGACAGTGGACAGCGGTTGGCCCACATTCAGCAGGATGTGATGGACTGTGTGTTGTAACATGAAAGTTTGAAAGTTTGTGAACCCTTTAGAATTTTCTATATTTCCGCATAAATATGACCTATAACATCATCAGATTTTCACACACAGTCCTAAAAGTAGATAAAGAGAACCCAGTTAAACAAATGACACAAAAATATTATACTTGGTCAATTATTTATTGAGGAAAATTATCCAATATTGCATATTAGTGAGTGGCAAAAGTATGTGAACCTTTGCTTTCAGTATCTGGTGTGACCACCCTGTGCAGCAATAACTGCAACTAAACGTTTCCTGTAACTGTTGATCAGTCCTGCACACCGGCTTGGAGGAATTTTTTTTAGCCCATTCCTCATACAGAACACAGCTTCAACTCTGGATGTTGGTGGGCTTTCTCACATTAACTGCCTTGCTTCAGGTCCTTCCACAAACATTTTGACTGGATTAAGGTCAGGACTTTGACTTGGCCATTCCAAAACATTAACTTTATTCTTCTGTAACCATTCTTTGGTAGAATGGCTTGTGTGCTTAGGGTCGTTGTCTTGCTGCATGACCCACCTTCTCTTGAGATTTCAGTTCATGGACAGATTTTGTGACATTTTTTTTCTTTAGAATTCTCTGATATAATTCAGGGAATTCATTGTTCCATCAATGATGGCAAGCTGTCCCTGGCCCAGATGCAGCAAAACAGGCCCAAACCATGATACTACCACCACCATGTTTCACAGATGGGATAAGGTTCTTATGCTGGAATGCAGTGTTTTCCTTTCTCCAAACATAGTGCTTTTCTTTTAAACCAAAAACTTATACTTTTATCTCATCTGTAGACAAAACATTCTTCCAATAGCCTTCTGGCTTGTCCACGTGATCTTTAGCAAACTGCAGGCGAGCAGCAATGTTCTTTTTGGAGAGCAGTGGCTTTTTCCTTGCAACCCTGCCATGCACACCATTGTTGTTCAGTGTTCTTCTGATGGTGAACTCATGAACATGAACATTAGCCAATGTGAGAGAGGCCTTCAGTTGCTTAGAAGTTACCCTGGGGTTCTCTGTGACCTCGCCAACTATTAAACAGCTTGCTCTTGGAGTGATCTTTGTTGGTCGAACACTTCTGTAACAACGGTCTTGAGTTTCCTACATTTGTACACAATCTGTCTGACTGTGGATTGGTGGAGTCCAAACTCTTTAGAGACGGTTTTGTAACTTTTCCAGCCTGATGAGCATCAACAACTCTTTTTTTTGAGGTCCTCAGAAATCTTCTTTGTTCATCCCATGATACACTTCCACAAACATGTGTTGTGAAGAGCAGACTTAGCTAGAGCCCTGTTCTTTAAATAAATCAGGTGCCCACTCGCACCTGATTGTCAACCCATTGATTGAAGACTAATTTCACCTTCAAATTAACTGCTAATCCTAGAGGTTCACATACTTTTGCCACTCACTAATATGTAATCATTTTCCTCAATAAATAAATGACCACGTATAATATTTTTGTCTCATTTGTTTAACTGTGATCTCTTTACCTACTTTTAGGACTTGTGGGAAAATCTGATGATGTTTTAGGTCATATTTATGCAGAAATATAGAAAATTCTAAAGGGTTCACAAATTTTAAGCCATAAGACTCTAAAAACCAGAAACAAAACTTTGTCAAACCTTTGTGGGTCTCATGCATCGGTGAACACATTATCACTGCTTCATGGTTTGTCCCATTTCAGACAACTGTCAGTAAGCAATCACCACTGCGGACTGGGAGCACCCCACAAGCCTTTCCGTTTCTTATATGCTCCAGCCCAGTCGTCTGGCAATAACAAATTGTCCTTTGTCACAGTAGCTCAGCTCTTTACTCCTGAACATTTCTCCTACATCCAAAACGTCGACGATGAGAATCAATGGCTCACTTGGTGTCTAATTTATCCCAGACCTTAAGATATACAGTTGTAAGAATAAAATAAACATTCACTATTTGATCTGTGGTCATAATGTTTTGGTTCAATGTCTATAACATTCTACAGTAACACTTTAGTTACATTTGTTTCAAGGTTAGATTTCTGTTAGATTTCGTGTGAGATTAAGCTAACAAACAAACATTTTTCTTAACCTTTACAAATGTGCCAATAATTCTGCAGGCTATTTGCTATGTAGCCAAAACATGCCAATACCCTGACATCTAAAGACATGGGTATTAGCAGGGGTCAAAGTAGTTCTTTCAGGTAGTACTACCACAAATTTCATCACTTCATATTGTTGATATCGTGCATATTTTTACATCTCTGACTTTTCTCTTAAACATTTGAATAATTGTTCTCCGCATTATTCTGTTTGTGTGTTCTTGGCATTCTTCTAAGTGACTTTAGGGCTAAGTGACTTTAAATATTGGTAGTTCTGGGTTGCAGGTTTTGGGGGCTTGTAGTTGCTTACTGGGCTTGCTCCCTGATCATGCCTCTCTCTCCTGCAAGTTGGTTTTGTTCAATCTCTAAGGTTAATGGAAATATACTTTTTATTTATTTTTTAACAGATCAAGTGGTTACTCTCGCATTGTAGTAGGTGGCCTGTTTTATGGAGCCAATTTTCTTTTTTCTGGCCGTTTCCATAGACTTGGATCTGGCAGCCCTGTCTGAGCCGCTCTGTTCTTATGGAGTGCACTGTGCAATTGTTTATAAAAGGCAACTCACTTTCTAGTTGTTGGAATAAAACAGAATATCAATGAATACCACAACTTCATCTACTACATATTTTATTTGGGAGATTTTGCAACAAAAGGTCTGCCTGCCAAAACTTCATAACACTGGATATCAGTCAGCTGCAGCACGAGAGGATAGTGCTGAACTTAACCTGCAGTAATGAATGGGCTCTGACCAGCACGGATCAAAACAGAGCACAGACGGTTCAGAAGCAATTCAGAACAATTTAGCAATTAATATGGAGATGATGTTAGTAGATGTGTTTTCGTGCTGAATGTAGCAGCTGCTCTCCCTTCTATCCAGTGCAGCGTACCGCCACTAAAACTTTTAGCAGTATGCAGTTCCGGACCGTTCTGGTTTACTTTCTCCCCTGGGTATTAGTATGGAGTTTGTCCCCGCCTTTGGTTCTACATTAATAGTCAAGCACTGTTGTTGGACAATTAGACCTGGCTCACTGCTGGCATTTTAATTAATCTCAAAGATGTCTGATCGAATTAAGGTCAGAAAGCAAGTCAGCCAAGATCGCCATCTATGTTGGCAAACCACTTCTTTGGACTTGTTTAGGAGGTCAGGATAGAAAGTTAATGAACTGATTGGTGGTGGAAGCCCATAAAAGAGTTTGTCTGTAGTGATGGCATGTCTCTACATATTATAACCCTGTTAGTAGTAAATGTGGCTGAAATAACAGAGATCACTAATTAGAAGCGGTGTCTACATACTTTGGATGTATACTGTATAATCCATAGGGTTACTTCTACAAGTTATTTTATAGTAGATAAACTTTTATGATGTGAGAATGAACCATCCATGAGAAATACAGCTAACAAGGATTAATGATCATTACATTAACCCATGTTCCTATTCAAAACTAATCCTAACATGAGGGAATGTCTGCAAACTGGGTTGATTCAGAAATGGAACTGCTGACTGTTCCAAGAAAGAACATATTTCTCTTTTGGGACCCAAGTTCTGATTGGAAAAGGGGGTTAAGTGTACAAAATTACTGTTCCTTACATTTCCTTTGATTTTGCACAAGCCAGTTTTAGCAGCGTGACTGCGGGTAGGAGTGATGGCTAAAAATCTGCAGGAACCACTAAAATCCATTAAACCCGCCTCTCTCTGGCTGCAACAGCCACAGACTTATTTTCACCAGACAAATCATTCACTCTGTCCAATCAGGCCTGCCCACAGCCAGGTGACAGACGAGTCACTCTGAGCAAAGGATAGAAAGAGACAGACAGGTGAGCGATGGAGCCTGAACAACTCACCCTCCAGTGCTAAAATCCCTAACGCTTCCTCTACCCACACCCGAGACTTATCCAATATCTACTCAGCTCTCATCACAAACTCCGGCAATGCAGACTAAGAGCGGAGATTCTCTCGAGTTTAAATAAAGCATGCTTTTTAAGCAGATTTCATTTAATATCAGACACGAAATACCTCAACGCACACCAGCTTCTGGTTTATTAAACATGCCTGCCTTGTACCTACACTCATTTGACATTTGCCATAGGTGCACTTTTTAGGAAATATTACCCACTGTAGAAGTACTGCACAATGAGAAAAGGAGCACAATAGGTCTGTTATTGAGAAGGATTTTGGGTGATGGATCATTGTCAGCACAGTAGTGGTAGAGTGGGTAGTGCTGGTACAAGCAGCAGAGCGCTTTCTAAATTTTTTAACACATATTTGCCACTTTTTAGACTGTTTTTGTACAGTTAGGGTCAATGTACAATTTTTTTTATGTCAATCAAATTTTAGCTGTTCACAAGTAACCAATTTTTTTTTACCACATGACATGTTTTTCTGAGTATGTCCAGCAGTTGCTTGATCTGATCCACCTGCTAACATGCCATAATGGACCACCACCCATGTACACTCACCGATCTCTTTATTTGGTACACCTCCTTGTTTCTACATTCACTATCCAACTGATCACTTCCACTTACCATATAGAAGAAGTTTATACTTCTACATTTACAGTCTAGTTCATCTGTTTCATACTTTGTTAGTCTCCTTTAATCTGTTCTCTAATGGTCAGGACCCCCCACAGATCAGATACTATTTGCAGTGGCACTGATATGGTGGTGGTGTGTTACTGTGTGTTTTGCTGGTATGAGTGGATCAGACACAGCAGTGCTGCTGGAGTTTTAAACACTCTGTTCACTCGCTGTGCACTCTATTAGACACATCTACCTTATTGTGCCACCTTGTAGATGTAAAGTCAGAGACAGCAGCTCAGACAGCAGCTGGTGTTGCACAGTTTGTGTTAGTCATCCCTCATCCTTCTAATCCTTCATCAGTGCTCACAGGATGCTCCCTACAGGATTCTGATGGCTGGACGTTTTTGGTTGGTGGTCTATTTTCAGTCCAGCAGTGATACTATGGTGTTTAAAAACTCTCTGATCTACCCATAGCACAACACACACTAACACACCACCACCCACATCAGTGTTAGTGCAGTGCGGAGAATCATCCACCACCCAAATAGTACCTGATCTGTGGTGGTCTGATGGCTATATTCATGAAAGACACAAGGCTAAAGAGTAAAGGGGACTAACAAATTATGTAGGGAAACAGATGGACTACAGTGTAATTGTAGAACTACAAAGTGCATCTATATGGTACGTGAAACTGATAAAATTCACAATGAGTATAGAAACAAGGATGTGTATCTAATAAAGTTATTGGTGAGTATAATGGTCAAGTCAAGTCAGATACAGTGTTTTTTACAAAGCAACTTTACAATTTTACATTATCTCCTAATATCTATGTCCAATCCCAAATTGAGCAAGCCTAGGGTGACAGTGGCAAGGAAAAACTCCCTAAGCATTATGAGGAAGAAACCTTGGGAGGACCAAGACTCAAAAAGGGACCCAACCTCCTTGGGCGGCATAGATGATAAATCTAAGAATGAATGTAATTTATCTAAACTGTAGGTTCTTTCTATTTATGTATGGGCTAGAGGGGAGTTAGCAAATTGTTGCAGAGCAACTGTATGCACAAATTAAGGCTGGATGGTGTACACTATAAAATGACCCGGTGCAAAGTAAGTAAAGGTGGTGGTAGCTAATAAACTGGCAGCTGTGTGTATGGCTATGCAAATGAACACTGTGCTCTCATACCGATCATTGGGGACTCGATGAAGCTCCAGGTGTTGGTTTGAGGTACATAGGACTGTAACACCCCAGCTGATCGTCCAGCCTCGTTGACACCTCCAAACACGTAGATCTTACCCCCACACACAGTTGCTGCTGCTGAGTGCACTGGTTTGGGAAGCGGGGAGACCGTTTCCCATTGATTAGTGATGGTGTCATACCTGGAGAGCAGAAAAATAAAACTGATCAGGACTGGATCTAATTGCTTTCTTGTTGCTGCTGATTATCTTAACTGGAAAACGAGGCCAAGTAGCATCAGTAGTCACTCTTATTAGGACCAAAATGATAATATTTCCATTTTCTCTGCTGTGCCAGAATTGCCTGATTGATCCCAAATTGACCATTACTGCTGGTCCGTGCTGTGGCCTCCATCCAGCTTGAGAGCTCATCCACATGGCTATTATTTTCAGTATCTACAATCAAGGCTCTTCTCGAGCAGTTCAGAAGTGCTCCTAATGACTCTTTAGGACTAGGAAATTATTTATACGTCCCATCATTAGGGTGCTGAACAAATGTCATTAAGATCACAATCACTGTCAGTCTGAGTTGGACCTCATTTTTGAAATATCTGTGCATACAGAATGTATGTTCTTTTTTGTGAATATGAATAACTGGTGATTTGTATTTGACTGCCTGGCCTTCTTAAGTTAAATCATTTTTTTAGCAAAGTTGTTCATGTTACAGGTGAACATTCAGGTAAACACATAGGTTGGAATGTACATCTCATTACATCCCATTTCTGTTCATTTGAGAATAACGTGCCCTCTATAAGCTGAGCAGAATGTCTAAATAACTGGAATGCTTCGGTCCCGATGTGTTAGTGGCACTTTAGCTGGGCAGGCTTGTGAGTAACACAAAATTAATAAAGTAACTAAATGAGCATGGAACACAATTAGGAGGCAAATGTAATCAATTACACACCACAAACACATTAGTAAGCAAATTCACAAATGGGTGTGATTGAGGCCTCATAATGAACTCATTCTTAATGGAAATGCGCAGGTGAAGATAATTGGGAGAGGAACATTTAGTCAAATGTGAGCTAGAAATGCCAGGTGATAGAAGAACATAAGCAGCCTAATGCCTGTTTTATGAACACGCCAGTTTGTTGTCATGTTATCATTTGCAACTATGAAACCACTGAAACTACAACAAAGTGTGATCCTGAGGATTTTCTAACTGATTGCCAGGGATTAGTCTACGTGTACGTAAACAATGTGGGTTTTCATTACCAAGGGAGCTTGGTGTGTGAATAAGTGCTAATAAGACTTTGGAAATAATCTAATGAAGGTGTTTCCATGAAATTAAATAATCTGATCTCTGGGACCATATGAATCAGTGGCTATTTTATACATGCAAATATTTTTATTAGTCACAGCCCCTAAAATAATGGATAGACTTCCATATTGCATTAGGAGTACAAAATGTATATTAGGTTTGAAATCCAGTTTAAAAACTTACTCTTTTCACCTACAGTGGTACATGTCCTAATGTATGACTAGTGCATGACTTATACAAATGAGACAAAGATATTATACTTGGTAATTTATTTACTGAGGAAAATCATACTGTGAGTGGCAAAAGTATATGAATTAGTAGTTAATTTGAAGGTGAAATCAGTGTGGGGTTTTCAATCAATGGACAATCAGATGTGAGTGTGCTCCCTGTTGTTTTTAAGGAAGCCAGATCTATCACATTAGATTCTGAAAGCAAAGGATCACAAACTTTTGCCACTCACATGTACACTATATAGACAAAGGTTTGTGGACACCCAAGAAATGACATCCAAAAACATGGGTATTAGTATGGAGTTTGCCTGCCAACAGCCTTTGTTATTCTAAAAGTGCTTCTACTCAACATTGGAACTTGACTGTGAGGTCAACTTCTTCTGGCAGACAATAAGCCCTGGCTCACTTTTGTCATTTCAATGCATTTTCAAGGTGTCTTATGAAGTTGGGGTGAAGGTTCTGTACAAGCCAGCCAAGTTCTCAATAAATGTTGGCAAACCAATTCACTTTGGACTTTAAGGAACGCAAACTAAAGGAAGCAGTAACCTAAAAATATGTCATATTGAGAGTCACTTTGGTATTCAGTGCAACCTACTCTACTGCCACTGTTTGTCTATGGAAAATCCAGAAATGTACCCTTTATATTATGAACGTGTTATATGAGTGTTGCTGAAACTGCAGATCTCAATAACTAGAAGGGGTGTCCACAAACTTATGTCTATATAGCGTATGTAACTTTTGTTCATTGTTCTTAATAAGGAAATGACCAAGTATAATATTTTTGTCTCATTTGTTTAACTGGGTTCTCTTTATCTAATATTAGAGCTTGAAAAGTAGATTAGTGGAAATATGATCATGTTTTAGGTCCTATTTAATAATGTTAATTATTAAATATCTGCTCGTACATGCTAGGAATGAAACTGCATTGAAAATTGCTAATATCTGGAGTTGGCACAGTTAGGAAGGTAGGGCTGCAACTAACGATTATTTCAATAATCGATTAATCAGTCGATTATTTTTTCGATTAATCTATGAATCGGGTTTAAAAAAGAAAAAGAAAAAAACTTTCCATGTCTTTATTCAGAAATATAACATTAAATAACAGAGCAAATAAGTGCTTACAATAAATGAATAATAATAAATTTAATTCATTAATAAATTAAAATAAATTAAATAATAAAGAAAAATAAGTGCATCTCTGATGCAAACACTACATACAAACTCATTCACTCCCATTCTTTAGGAACTTTACATTGCAATCCAAAAATGTTATCATGTCAACATGCTCCAGGCTAAAGCTGGCTCTCTTTTTAGAGACTATGGCCCTGTCCACACGAACATGGGTATTTTTAAAAACGTAGCTTTTTCTATGCGTTTTGACCGTTCGTCCGGTCTTTTCTTTTCAAAACTCCTTTCAGGGTGAAGATTTTCAGAAACGTTTTCAGCGTTGCCGTGTGGACTGGGAAAACGGAGTTTCTTGCTTGTAACGTCACTTTTTGCGCCATTAGCTCCTTTGTTTACATGAGGCGATTTTGTGCAATAGCGGACGTAGCCAAAATAATGCCAGCTGTAACACTGCTGACCGAACTTGTTACAAATCTACAAATAAATTTACAATTATTACTTTTTCATTACACTGATGAACAGGGGCGTCAGAATGCACTACGGAGGTCACTACTATATCCATCACACCCACGAAGCAGTTCCCGCCCCCAGCATCGTCGGTTTGGGACGAGACCCGGTCGGACTCGTTGGTGGGACAGCTTTCAAAACGAAGTGGCTGTTGAAGAAGAATGGTGAGAAAATGTCCGTATGCATAGGACGTTGCTGTTGTCGCTGAGTGAGCTGCTTCGCCGGTATATAGGACTGCTGGTTTGGCAATGCCCCTGAGAGAGACGTTTGCGTTTTGCGTTTTCATGTGGACGAAGTTTTTTGTTTAAACAGCGCTTGTGTGGACGGGATGTTTTTTTATAAACGAATTTGAAAACCCCCGTTTTAGAAAATACCCGTGTTACGTGCCGGCTCCGCCTCGCTCCGTTCAGTCGCTCGTGTTTTTTTTCCAGCGCTGACCGCAAGTGCCGCAAGTAACGTAAGCGGATATGATAAGGCGGGGGACACATAAAATTCGATAATGAAATTCGTTGTCGACGCTTTTAATAATTGATTATTATCGATTTTATCGATTCGTTGTTGCAGTCCTATGGGAAGGTCTCAAAGCACACATTCGTTTACTGTCTCACTGGGGTACCACAATGTGACGCTGTTTTTGCACACCATATAGTACACTACTAGCAGTTTAAGACGAGCCAAAATTCAACCAATTGTAAACCCCTAAACTTTAACTTGTGAAAATAATCCTTGAACTGTTTTTGTATATTCCTTTTAAAATATTGTTGATTTATTTCTATTAAAGATTTCGATTTACCATGAGTTAACTTGAAAAAACGCTGTCCCACCATCACTAGTGAAACATGAGTTTCAGTCCATAGGGGGAGTCTTATTTTATCCTCACCCCTGTCTTTTAGACCAGGAAGTGAGACTGCATCTCTGGCAGATCCTATTGTTTTGAAAAAAGCTTGCTCTAAAGTCTGAAAAATCAGTGTGTAACATTAAAAAATGTCACATTCAACATATCATTTGGCAATTAAGTATTTTTTTCTTTCAATTTAATGAAATTTTATTGTGTCCAACTGCTCAAAGCTGTTTATGCTAGCCATGCCCTGGCTAGCTATTTTGAATTATGAGCTTATCCAAAGAAGCTCAAATCGTCGCGAATTACATATTATCTAATGTTTATTCACGTGAATGTTAAATGTAATACAAGCCAAATATAAGGACATGCACACAACAGCCTTTATTGTCATAGTTACCATAACAATGAGAAGTGTGTAAAAATGTCTCAAAGTAACGAACATTGATATGAATGGTTTTATTACATCTGTAGTAACTGGTAGATAATCTTAGTTTAATCTCTCCAGTTATGCCTTTAATTGGGTCTTTTAATGACAATAATATGAGCAAAATGTAATATTACTTTAATCACATCCCCTGTGATATTTTAAACCTTATAAAGCCTGTAATATGAGTGCTTTGTTTCCTCACAGGACCATTTTCCTGTGTGAGCATTGAGGCGAATGCACATGCAAGGAGCATACTTACAGATACTGAGTGAGGACATTATTGCATAGAGAAATTTACATGTTTATTATTCATCTATTTAACAGATCATTTAAATAGCTACTGACCCTGTTCAATCGGATTAGCATTTATAAACACTACATTATCTTAATGTAATCAAGATTAAGGAGACGGTGGTAGACTTTAAGAGAACCTGCTGTCTCTGTGGTGAGGATTTAGAGGTGGTGGAGACCCATAAGCATCTGGATCTGAACCTGGACCACTGACTGCACTGGTAACAGAGAGGTAGTTTAAAGGAAGGTGACACAGAAGAGTTTTCTTTTTGAGAAAGCTTATGTTCTTTAATGTAAGCAACTCTATGCTAGGCATGTTTTATCAGTCTGTGATAGCATTTGCCATTTTTTAAATTGCAGGAGATCATTCAAACCGGTTGCAGGTATATTCCATTTTACATCCACCCGATCAATGTTCGTACTTTAACAGCCGAGGTCTTAAAAATGATAAAAAATGATAAAAGGAAATAAAAATCTTTTTGTCTTTTAGCCAATCAACATTTCGGATCCACGAGCAGAGGCGGGAGTTAGAGTTAAAGAGTGTAAATCTGTCATCCACTTGGAAGCTCACCACCTTACCAGTCATGTGCTTTCTTGCTCATTAGCTCAGATTTGGACTAGAGATTGTTCTCAACTCAGTTGATCTATTTAGAAATTTTTTGCGAAAATTGTGTTTGCATGTATGACATTTACATTTACATTTACAGCATTTAGCAGACGCCCTTATCCAGAGCGACTTACAATTGCTACAATCTTACAATCTGAGCAATTGTGGGTTAAGGGTCTTGCTCAAGGACCCAACAGTGGCAGCTTGGCAGAGGTGGGATTTGAACCCTGGACCTTCTGGTCCATAGTCCAGTACCTTACCCACTAGGCTACCACAGTCCTGTATGACTTTCCGCTACTTATTTGTAACAAGCTGTAAATGGTATGTGTAAAAGTGTATGTGCCTGTCCTATTGTAAGTAGTACTCCTCTGTTTGTCCCTCCACTACCTGTATATTCTCTCTCACGAATAACTACATAGACTGCTTTGCATTCACTCATTGAGTCTCTGTTTCATCTGGCAGAATTGTGATACTGTTCATATTGTCTATCAATGCATTTCTGGCTTCCGTGAAACAGAGGTATCAGGTCCACCATACCACCTTCTTAAGTATGATGGTTTTCCCCTAGACAGGGTTGTAAGAGTACATTAATGCATTTTCTATAGTTATTGTGAATGTCCATAAATTAAAAAAAGGTTAGCATGTGTATAACAGTTTAGGCTTCAGATATGGTGGAATTATGGATGCTGTGTAGATGGTAGGGTTCCACTCGTGTTGTCAGCAGTATCTCTGATGCATTTATGTATCATTTGCACACAGTGTTCATGTGAAAATACACTTTACATTACAGTAGCATAAAAAGACTGTAATATGATAATGTGATAATGTCTGGTCATCATCCATTTTGGTCAACGTCGTTAGGACTGTGGTAGCCTAGCGTAAGGTAAGGTGCTGGATTATGGACCAGAAGGTCCAGGGTTCAAATCCCACCTCTGCCAAGCTGCCACTGTTGGGTCCTTGAGCCCTTAACCCACAATTGCTTGTATTGTAAGACTGTATCAATTGTAAGTCGCTCTGGATAAGGGCGTCTGCTAAATGCTGTAAATGTAAATGTCCAGTTTCATAGAACGTAATGCTGAAGTTAAAGAGTGCATACCTATATATAATTCATTTGCTCAGTGCTAGATTCGTTTTTAGTTTGTGGGGAATTCACATCATCACACAATTAGATTGATAGGTGGCACAGAGTATTATGGCTTCGGGGCCCAGGTTGTATTCCCAGGTCACCTGCTGCCCATGTGGAATTTGCATGTTCTCTCAGTCCACGTACGGTTTTTTCCAGGTGCTCCAGTTTCCCCACACATTCCTAGCACATGCATTAGGTCTGCTGGTGTCTCTAAAGCACCTCAGTGTGAGTGACTGTGTGTGAATCCAATATGTACTTTGTATTTCATATCAATTATTCATTTCTTGATTCGAGTTAGCTATTGAATAGGCTCTTGATTTATGTAACTAGTTCACATTCATTTGGGAGTTTTTTTTTAATGGGCTGCAAATTACACATAATTTTGTCTTCCTCCAAGCTGCATCCACTCACATGCTGCATACTAAATAGGGTGCCTAAACGGTTACTACATATAGGGGTATGTACTAGTAACAAATCCTATTTGGCACATAGTAGACTGTTTGAGACACAGCCCAAGAAGGGTCTCCAGTTCTATTTCTGCAAATGTTATTATAGCTCTACTCCCATCACCAGTTCCAGCCCTTATGCCTGTACTCCAGTGATACTCAGACCTCATTAGAGGACCCCTTGCAGCTGGTTTGAAGATGCCGCACCACCAAAACGCTTCCAGCTATACGTGATAACCTGCAGTGACTGCACTTATATTGCCTTATATATACACCTTCATTATCTTTCTATGCTATCCTCTTTCTACTTATCAGACATGGCAGTGCTGTTGGAGTTTTTATACACTGTGTTCGCTCACTGTGCACGCTATTAGACATATCTACCTTATTGCTCCACTTTGTAAATGTAAGTCTCAGACAGTATCTCATCTGTTGCTGCATAGTTTGTGTTTGTCATCCTCTAATTCTTAATCAGTGCTCACAGGATGCTGCCTACCGGATTCTGTTGGCTTGACATTTTTGGTTGGTGGACTATTTTCAGTCCAGCAGGTACACTGAGGTATTTAAGAGCTCCATTCAACACTCAGTTTGAACGAATCTGACTGTCATGAACGTTCCTGACATCACCTGACCTAAACCTCAGCGAACATTTATGAAGGCACTTCAAGACAGAGGAAGCCAAGCGTTCGGTTACGTCACAAGATGCTCTTTAGATTATTGTGAAATCGTGCTGGCATATATAGATATTCCACATCCTTTCTCCATTGGCAGATGCTTTCTTTCATTTCAAGCATATCACTATTTGCACAACTGACTGCAAACCAGACCAAGACAATAATGTGTAGGTCATATGTGTATATGAAACAGAACGTGTATAATGGGGAGTAGGGAATGAATCAGTGCTTAGTATTAATCTGTAAGATGATGTTATCAAGGATGCAGTTTCAGTCAAGGATGGAAGAGAGCTCTGCTTTGTGATGCTATCATCATTGCCATGCTGTAATTATGACAGTTATTGTAATGTGCCCTAGTTCTCCCAAGCTTCCTTTCTCTACTGAGACACTATTTAATCATGCTGGGGGAGCCAGAGGGAGTTCAGCGACTGGCCGCTGTGATAACCCACGGGCCACTGCGAGATAATGAGGAAAATGGGAGAGCAAAATGTTATGAATACCTAAAGCAAGTAAATATGCTGGTAGCACCATATCAGCCATGGGATTTGTTGCCATTTGCATTAGTATTAAATGGTCTGATGCTCATAAGGTGGCTGTGAGCATGTTTAGCAAATTAGAAATGTCAAGAAATACCACCAGGTAAAGCCTGGTAGACCTGGTGTGTATTCAGCAGTGTTGCCCCCAGGGAGAGACTGCTGAGAAACACTACATAGCAACTGACTCCACGATGGGCTATGCAGAGTATTTATACATGAAGGGAAATTTTGATCGTACATGTTCTGCGAGGAAGCGTTGCTCTGGGTCATTTAAACCAGTTATTCTCCGACTTTATCTGCACTTCCTGGGTCGCTGACATGCTGCCTTATCTCACCTAGCACTCAGGTGCAGCCACACAGCAGCCTATTGAGAGTGGAGAAGGTCAGCGCGGACACTCGGTCGTCATGCCAAAGGCTCAACAAGCTAATGGCGTATTTTCATGCGCGGCAGTGCCTGGAATCAATATGTTAATTGTGTGCGCATGTGTGACTGGGGCGTCTGGCAGGCTTTCACTACATAAATCTCTTGCTGTGGCTGCCAAGTTCACTATATCAACACTGCAAGCTGGTCAAAGACTCTCTAGTGTAAGTGTAGGCAAGACTTGGCACACTCAGGCATGGCAGGATATGTGTTAGCTTGAGATATAATCTTTCTTTGTAAAGAAAAAAGAGATACCTTCTCCCTAAAGGGACACTCGGACTGCAGAGGACAACATTCTTAAGATTTATACAGAAGTTGAACGGTCTGGCCGCCCAGAGGATGTTTAAATCTTTTCAAACATTCAAACTTTTTTGCCTTTACATATCTGTACCTTGGGGAGATGGTGGCGAGACTCATCTCTGTTGCCCCGCATTTCCCTGCACAATTAACCTATGAACCTGCTGACAGATATAGCAAAACTGCAGGCTCAAGGCATGTGAAGCATGAAGACAGGGGTACTTCGGTGCTCATCCTTAATTCCAGATGGCTTTCTGAGAAGCAAAAATGTTGAGTAACAAGCAAATTTTTCCCATACGGAGTAATGTAAATTGAATGAATCTGTTCCAGACCCCCAAAAAATCCACACTGTATAATCATTATATGCATTAATGGAGCTGTATTGTACAGGTGCTCCCTGATTTATGATGGGGATATGTTCCTACAAATCCATAATAAGTTAAATGTATCATGAACCGAGGAGTTTAATGAGTGTTTGCTAGAGCGGCCTACACTGTATAATAGTGGTGATGTGGAAATAATACTACGATAACCTGATGATAAGTAAATTAATGTTTAAAACACTTACATTAACCTACAGTTGACCAAAATCATTACCACAAAGCTTATTTTATAATGGAATGCTGACATATCTCATTTAATTTAGTGAATAATGGATTGAAAGTGAAAAGTCAAAGCAAAAAACTTTCTCTACCTGTGTTACTGTTTTGCTTTCGGTTGGCTCTTATAACTAACCTTTTGAGGATCCCAGAGACTCATTATCACTTAGAATACAGTACTGAAGATGTCAATTTTTTTTAGTCAAAATGTGTCGAGAACCGAAACTGATGAAATCAGAGGTGGTCGAGAATTGAGATAATGCTGTATGTCTGTTTAAGAGAGATGTATTCCACTAATACCCTATATGTTAATAAAAGTCACTGCATTTAAGAGCTTCCCTCTGCAGGAAGCTTTACCCCCTAAACTTTGCATACCCTTAATCAAATAGTTGCTTTTCCAAATGAAAAGTAGTTAACAGAACCACAGGGAACAAACAAATTTTAATGCACCATTACTGTTTTTTTAGGTTACTTAAATATACTGAAAAATGTTTATTCGGACCACAGCGCTTATTACAGAATCCCTCTGGCTAATCAAACCTCTTTGATGGGATAACAGGAAATCTTTTTTTCTCTTGACACTTTCATGCAGATTACATTTGTATAAGCAATGCTTCACAGTGCTCCAGTGATCTACTACTTCAGTACTAGCAGTAATGTAAGGATAAAGTAATGTAAGGGTTTTGCTTCACACACCACACAAGTCTACAAGCGGTCCTACCAAAGACTTTTCCTGGCCTTCGAGATCTAACATTGGCTTTGGAATATCAGACAGAGGAAGTTACATGCAAGAAATGCTTACATATGTTTCTATTGCCTTCTGTCTTGTGCAAGTAAGTTTTTCATTTATTGTATTTTCAGATATTCAGTCAACTGCTTATAGGAGCCTGTGGCAGTTCAATTTAAGCACAACACCCGGAGAGGTTTAAGGGGTCACAAAATTTATTAGGTTGTGTACTCCTGACTGGATTAAGCTCTGAGACCTTATGAAACAAACAAAAAAAAAGACATTTTCCAGTATGTTACATTTAGAAAGTAAACACTATGGTGTGATAAAATGAGTATGTCATATTTAAATTTGTTCATTTCTGAGGTTCTTTTCACTAAGAAACACAGAACAGTGCTTCCCAAATCTTTGCATAATGCTGAAAATAAAGATAGATTACGTTCCTGCATTAATATAGAATGTATTAGAGCTAAAGGGATGCAATTCGTCTACAATAGTGCTGGGCTGGGTTTTAATTGCCTGTACGGTATACATTTTTCATATCCTGCCATACCGTAGCATAGCAGAAACAACAGCTGTAACACTTCAGGCAGCAAATTATATAATATAGTTCACCGCTAGAAGAACTACGGAGTGCCGAGTAGAACAGCATCGGTCCAGGTCGCTAGCTAGCCAGGTAGCACAACATACAGCATAGCATAGCATAGCATGGCAGTCTGTTAACATCCATGGAGGATAAAGAAGTGAGTCCCAAGATGCAAAACAAAAGGAGCTGTCTCTGCAGTTTGGAAGTTTTTTTATTTAAAAAATCTGACACAGAGCAAAAGGCTATATATTGCAAAGATTGTCGAGCCGCTGTTGGTAACTCCAGCAAGTTACTCCATCAACTCAGCAGAAAATGTGTCAGTGAAACACTGAAACCAAAAGCTCAGGCATCGCTTTGTCTCGAGGCACTGCATACGACAGGAAAAGCAAGCAGTGGAGCAACATTACGGTCGCAGTAACAACAGCAATGATTAAAACACTCGATTCCAGGTGTGTCTTACTGGGGCAAAAATACTTCAGTCAAAAAAGGCACATCTCTTTATTAAGTTCTGGTTTAGTATGTTGCAGTTTTGCACTATAAAAACAGTTGACATTTTGCAACTGATTCATGCATCCTGATACCTTCATACATTGTGTAAACTGGTGGGGTGAAGTAAACCCTATAGTATAACCCTATATATTTTTATATATATTTTTACACTGAAAGGATTCATTACATACATGATAAAAATTATTTTTGAATATGCGATTAATATGTGTACCCCTGAGAGTAAAATAAGCAACAAATCTATATAAAAGCCCAGTCATGTGTAATACCATGAAACCAGTATAAGCATTTAAAAAAGTGTTACAAATTTTTAAGCTGAAGACTGAGTCGTATTGTGTACACAATGTGCAAGAATGTGTTTCTTGGTGACAAATTTTGAAACTGCATTGTTACATAAACGTCGTTCTCCTGGAATAGACCTAGTGTACACTCTAAGTCTTATCTTTCCTCATGATCTGCTGCACACTCAGTGAATCTGAGGAGATGAAAGTGTAAAGCCGTGAAGTTGGGATGACAGTGACACATCTTAATTATAATGTGCTGCTTTCTGCCACACTACTAGCTTCATCACTGGCTAATAATTTAATTACTCTGTGTGTCACCTAGGTATCTGAAGTGTTTCGCTGCATTTTTTTTCCCTCAATACACACTTTGAAGAAACTGATTGGAAGAAGAGCAATTAGTTTCTTACATTATGTTAAAGAAATAGTGTGGTATATTTTAAGCTAATTCACTGTAGCATATGATGGGTTACCACGGGCTAATATTTCAAACGTTTCCCTATATGAAACCCTAGCCTGAATCCACACCATCAAACGACAAAACAAGTAAACATTCAAGTCCTGTCTAAGGATTCAAGGGGCATTTCAATTCAGATTTTTTCAAAATTGTGCAAATTAGTCAAGATTTAGTTTTTGATGTAACAAATTTCTTAAACACCACAAACCAACACTAGTTTGTAAGTCCACCTGAAACTCTCACAGCTTTGGTTCTTACTTGCGCAAATACATGGAATAAGATACTCAGCTTTTAGCTGGGATTAATTACAATATCTTAATACATTTTACACTAATATAAAAAGTAATAACTATATTACACTTGAAACTTCACATTTTGGCCACGATCATTTATCACAATTGGAACTTTAAAAAGCCAAACAGTACATGCCCACAAACAATATCTGTAGCAGTTTCACATATAAAAACATTTACATTTACAGCATTTAGCAGACGCCCTTATCCAGAGCGACTTACAATTGGTACAATCTTACAATCCAAGCAATTGCAGATTAAGGGCCTTGCTCAAGGACCCAACAGTGGAAGCTTGGCAGAGGTGGGATTTGAACCCTGGACCTTCTGGTCCAGAGTCCAGCACCTTAACCACTAGGCTACCACTCTCTCTATCCATCAGCTTCACAGTGGTAAAGGGGATATTTGATTGGCCCTCCTATCTGTTATGTAATCTGTGGATTGAATGGGGCTTTGCCTCTCTAACAAGGTCTTGTTCATCACATGTCCTATCAAGTACAAGTGCCTGCACCTCTACTGTTTCACAACAAGGTTCTTCTAGCACTAAATGCTACAGTATACGCTGCTGGGCACAAAAATAGGCCAAACCCAAAACTGCAAAACTACTAAGCTTTTAATGACCCGAAAAAAAAACAAATAATAGGTCAGAAAATTTGCAAGAACTAAGAAAATGCACTCTTGAGACCTGTACCATCATTCGCTCATTAGGTAACATGGAAATGCACTTACATAGTCTTCTTGTTTACAAACATAACATCATGAAAATATTCAAAGGTTCGATATAAAACTCAAACTAACACGTGTGGGTGTTCAAAATCTTCCAAAATATATTTTGTCTGTTGTTTTTGTTAAAGATTAGTTGTTAGTTGGTAATCTGCCATAGTCCACCAGATTTGAACCCTATAGAAAATATTTGGTCTCATATTAAACACAAAGTAAATGGGAAACATTTTTCAACTATTCATCAGCTGTTTGAAGCCATTATCATTATCAACACTGATTTTTTGTGATTTTGGGCTTGGATCATTTTTTTGCCCAGAAGTGTAAATTGAACAACCATTCCCTCATAAATAACCACTGAATGGAGTGAAAGTCTATGTTACCCATAATGAAATGGAAAGGGAGTGTGTAGGTAGAAGTAATATGCCATTTGGAAGATCATGAACGTCCTCTGTTCTTATCTTCCTTTATTGTCATACACAGTTAACTTGGGCTTATTTGGATCATCAGAAGCAGAATGATGCATACTACTTTGAAGACTGAAGCATGAACAATATTCCCACAGATGTCTTTGAAAATCTGAAATCAACTGCCCTAAAAGTAATGAAAGCTGTAATAAAGTGGACACAAAATAATAAAATATTCTGATATTAAATTTAGTTGTAGTGGTTTCTGTGTAATTTGCTGTTTAAAATAACAGGATGTTCCTGCCACTCAAAATGAATCATTTGAAGAGTAAATATTTAATATGTTGGCTGTAAATGAAAGAAAGCTTGGCCTCTGTCTTTTGTACAGTGTTGTATAATGCAAAACAATTTCTTTCTAATATAATACTTTTATGACGAAAGAGTCATAACAGAATTCCTACCAAAGCTTTTCTAATATAGTATTTGTTCAACTTTTTAATACTGCCAATATGGAAAGAACAATCACAAAAAAGAAATCTTTGACCTGAAGGCATAAAAATATTTGATTCAAATGTTTATATGCTGAACCCAATGCTGCCCTTGGACATGCTTTATAAGTGAGGCGATTTGTGAGATTTGCAATACAGAGAACATATACTATAAATGCATTAGGCGGAGGTAAACACTGGCGCTATTAGTTATAAAACCACATAACATTTAGACTCCTACACCCATCAAGATGCAGCAGGTCAGACGTCTATCAGCACCGTCCATATACATTTCACACATTATTTCAGGACAAAAAAATTGGTCTTTTGCCAATAACTGCTTATGATGCTGATCATATGACTCTGTGTGGTACTGCAGCTAAACTCTAACCTTTGGACCACCTTCACCTAATCTACTTCTGACAGTGGCTGTAAAGCCAGTCCTTCCAGGTTTGCCCAATAATCCCTGTGTATAAACTCATTTGTAATATTGCCTGCCACTCAAGCACTTGGTACACACTCCCATCTCTTGTTCCATCACTTCAGAGGGCACCTTCAGCCCCCATTGGGAGGACTGCACGCAACTTGGTGCTCTGCCTTAATTGGATTTGTGCATCGCACACAAACAGTGACATTACAACTCGACAGCCGAGTAGGTCATACACCAATTACTACACCTCAGTCTGAGGAAAGACAGAGCCAAGAGGAACTGGAGCTGAGACTTCATTACCTGGTGCTTGCTTCCCTTTTCATTAGGAGCTGAATAAAGTGCTGCTTGAAATGTACATACCTGTGGATTGTTGTAGCACTGCAGAACAAGGGCAATGTGAGTAGCGAGAGACATCTGAGGTGCGCTGAGAGGAGGTATATTATTAATGCCAGAGTCTCACTGATACCCATGGTGGGCTTTTAGGGGATATAGGTCAGCTCTCAAGCCATATCGCTCCTGCTGGCGAATCCCTTTCCATCTGCACTCGTTTTTGAAAGGCCACACTTGGACCGTTTCACCATCTATCTCAGACAGGAGCTGATTACAAATCCTTAGATACTACTAATATATCTTTTTGTGTCATTCCCCCCAAGCTCTTCTTTCTCACTGTCTTTTTTTCTTCTCTTTTGTCATCATAATCCACACACTTGGTGGCATCGTCCTGCCGTGGCAGTGCTAGGCAGTCAGAGGGTGAGAAAGAAAGAAATGATATGGCTGATGGTAAAACTAGAAATCTCCTGATGCACCAGCTAGCTATTTATCTGACTGATAGCACACAGGCTCTCTCCTACATCCATTACTGCCCCCGTCTAATACACTGCTTGCACGCAGCCAAAATCTGTCCCTGTCAGACTAGCAAAACCAGCGGCACTCTCAACAGACCTAGCTCCAGTCTGGACTAAAGAATACCAAGCTTATATTGTACAATACTTCCATACAATTATGAAATTCATGGATTAAGAAGATTATGTTAATTATCCGTACGTACCTCAGACATTTTCTTTCTGTTTTTTTTTATTTTATGTTGCACATTCATGCCCATTTAATGGATGCAGCATTTTAATACGTATACTGTGGAGCTCCACTGCCACATGACACTCTGCATAAGGGTGAGCTTAGACACACTGCTCCAATGACCCGATTCTAATATGCACAAACGATGATTGAAGCCAATATGCCACAAACTGTGAGCACTGTGTGTGACTCCCAGCTAGCTTTCAATGCCAAATTAATTTCAAAGCATAAATTATAACTTGTTAGAATGAATGCATTAATATAAAGCTGTGATTTACCCAGACGTCTGTACTCCTTTAGAATGCTTGAGCAGATACTCAACACCTGCCAAGCATCACCTATTTTGGCCAATATTTACAGGTTCCTGTCAACAAAAGAACCTACAGTACCTATAATGAGTTGTCATTATGACTGTGGAATAAACTAAATTAATCATGACATTCTAAATGGCAAATGACAAATACCCCTATGTCTGAAATAAGCTGTTTAAAGGGACAGTACTAGTATTGGCATGGGAAGTTGCTAAAGAACAGCTTCTTTCCCAACAAGAAATAACCCAAACCAAAAATGACAAAAAGGGGATGCTGTTACGCGTCAGAAGTGGCAGTCACACAGGCTTCTTTGGCTTCTGGCACACTAGTCAGCACGTTTCTGTCCTTTTCCCAGTCTGCTTTCTCTCTCTTCATTGAACAGAGAAAGCAACACAGGCGTAATCACTTCCTAACCTGACTGCTTCAGTCCGCTTCTCGCTCTCGTAGCAGGATTTGTGCGTCTTGAATGACATGTAGTATCTCTAATGAGCAGTAATTACAGATTACTTGTCTAATGTCACTTGAGATCATTAAATGACTCCATAAAGCCTACATTTTCACTGTCAAGCAGACACGCAGCAGCTCTTTCCAGCGCTCCGGATTCCGTCCCAGACTTTGTCTCGCTCTTACACGCCCTCACCCCAGCCTTGTGCTGCCACCAGCTTATTTATTCATCTCAAATACCCCACATCTCCCCATAACATCCACTGGTATTTAAACCCCTGGTTTAAGTGAATGCATGTTAAATGTTAATATTAAGGTAGACCAGAAATCAGGCATGTAGTCAGATTTCAGAGCTTGTGCGCCTTTCTGAGATTTCAGAGTTTGTGCGCCATTTTGACCAGAAAAACGTATCTCAGTTCTGGTCGTTTGCTCGGTACACGGTGCACTTGTTTAAACTTGCATGAGTCGAGCCACACAACTCGTTTCAGCCGAAACTTGATTCATGATTCATGATTAACGATTCAGTACACATGGATTCAGTGATTCAGCTCTTTCCCAGTGAAGGTCTGTGCTGTGTTTATCGTGTTTTTATTGATTTTTTTTAAAATCTACTGTACTGTTCTCTGTACTCTTAGTGCAAATAAGTCCACATCTTTAGCACTGACTTCGACTGATGGGAATCTGTTTGCTAAAGGGCTAAATCCTACATGATTTTATACTGACTACACAGTTCATTCTATATATTGTAGAAGCTTTATGTTGTTTCCTATGTACAGCACATACACTTAATGGCCACTTATGAAGACAGCTATTTAGCATTGCGCTGGACATAAATTCTGCTAGATATTGAAATCGTTCTGCAAGAATTTTGACCTCTGTGGAGAGGAAAGCTTCTCGCAGTTGGAGCAAATTAGATGTTGGGACTGACATGCTCTGAACAGCCCGTTCAAGTCCATCCCAGAAGTAGATGCTCTGTAGGATTAAGATCTGAGGACTGTGAAGGCAGGAGAAGCAAAGAAAACTCACTGTCATGTTCCCGGAACAAATCCATAACTATATGACACATATTGTGGCATAGAGCATTGTCAGAGGCTGCTCGTTTATGGTCTCGAGGCCAAAAGCAGACTCGAGTACTACAACACCACTAGCTAGCATACTTGCTATCCAAATTACATGCTAGACAACCAATTATTTTGCCTATTTGCCTTAAACATGGGGTTTATTGTATGTAGCATTTCATTGTATCTGGTTCAAAGGGATTTTGACCCCTCACTTCCCCCATCTCAAAGAAATGTTAGCATTCAGATCAGTTGCATTTGATGCGGCTCCTGTGGCTCAGAGGTAAAAAGCTGTTCCTGACGACCTGGGTTCAAACTGTGGGTTGGGCTTACAATGTGAATGTCATGTGGTGTGGTTACAGAAAGCTGTATTGGACTGGCGCCCATTCCAGCATGTAGCTCGGTCTCTGGCCAGTGAATTGTGCCCTCCCCACTCCTGCGACCTACAAGAAGCGGGTGTAAAACAAAATGTTTTGCCTTGTTGCTTAGTTTAAATTCACTTGATGGCTATGAATCATCTTTTAATTGCAACAGTCATGTTATGTGAACTGTATTTTGAACACTGCTGAGCAGAGACATGCAGTAGTTGCTTACTGCAAGAAAAGATTCTCAAGATCAGACTGCAAGTGCCAGTAACTAAACTAGGGAGTAGAATCTGTGTGATGTGTCTAAGGCTCCAAGTCCTCATCTTTACAGCATACCTGTAGTTTCTTCTGTTTGCTCAGACACAATGCATTCACAGATGCCTATAATCTGACTACCCTCTAGGCCTAAAAATACATTTTACTAGGGAGAATATAGCAGGTAGCGTCTTTTCCATCCCACACTTGATATGATGAGTGAGGATCAGCGCTCATGCCCATGCATATACAGCCAGGTTTTGTACTGGAGTGCAAAGTATAAGAGCATGGGAAGACAAATAAAGAGGGCTTTTGCTGAGGGTCCGGCTCTTCATCATTTCAATTTTCCCCGCTGGTGAGAATGTGGGTGGAGAGCCAAATGAGCATTTAAGCAGAGGAAGACAGAAGAGGGGCACAGCTGGTGAGAGAATTCCGAAGATCTGTAAATCCCACGAGTGGTGGATTAGCACAGCAAATAGCATGGGAACACGCTGCATTATACTGTAACAGTGTCCACAGAGTGGGGAAGCACTAACATTGCTGCCTTACAATATACACACTGGTACAACAGAAATATGGCCAGCTAGGACAAGAGCTTTCTCTGCTGGTATAGTGTTAAAGTGATACGTCGTAAGATGGGAGTGATGTCAAGAGTTCACTGGAACGCATTTGTGTCGGAAGGATCCACTAAGCCTTCAGTAAGCATGCATGTGTGTGTCAGAAGGGGGCACTGACAGGTTTGACAGCTTCTTCGGGTTAGAGGACAATGCGGTTAGGATTAGTGTCAAAACATTTCTTCATAGGGAAGCTAAATTTATGGCAGGCCAGATTCTGTCTGGCTGAAAGGACCGGAGGAGGTGGGAGCTCTCGTTTTCCTGACCCCAGAAAAGAGCAAACCATGACTTTGGAGCCTTGGGTTCCTGAGCCCTGTGCTAATTAGTCACACTATGCTTGTCTGTAATAGACTTGCATGTCACTGTATATGTGACACAGTAATTCAAATGAACCATGCTCTGACAAGAGGACTCCCTCAGAGAAAATGACATTGGTGCTTGAAGGTTTGTAAACCCTTTAGAATTATATAGGCATAACTTAAAACAAATTCAGATTGTCACACAAGCCCTAAACATAGATAAACATTAAACAAATAAGACAAAATTATTTACTTGGTTATTAATCTATCATTAATAAATGATTTATTAATGATGTGTTACATGTGTAAGTTGAAAAAGTATGTGAGCCTCTAGGATTAGTAGTTAATTTGAAGGAGAACTTAGAGTCAGGTATTTTAATGAATGGGATGACAACATACCCAGCCATCACCATGTTTGAGATGTCTTAAGACATATTATGAAGACGTCTTAAGACATTTACTTTCATGTCTCAAGACAGAGAGATGTCTTCGTTCATTCAGTCTTAAGATGCCTTAAGACGTCTTGGTATAACAAAATGCCTCAAGACGTCTTAAGATGCAGTGATAGGGTATGAACCAGGTCTGTGCGGGCACCCTGTTGTACTTAAAAAAACAGGGATCCATCAAAGTCTGATCTTCACAACTCATTTGTGAAATCAGAACATGAACAAAGGAGCTTTCTGATGACCTGAGTAGGGCTGGAAAAGGTTACAAAACCATCTCTAAATAGTTTGAGATGGTTTTGAAATACCCCAAATTGAGGTATTTAAAAACCATTGTTACTTGATCAACCAACAAATATCAGCTCTAGGGAACAGTGTATAATAGTCTGCGTGATCCGTAAGTAACCCAGGCGTAACTTCTAAGCAACTAAAGCCTTCTCTCATATTATGAAATGCTATTGTTCAGTCCACCATCAAAAGAACACTGAATATGACGGTGTGCATGGCAGAATTGCCACTGTGCTCCAAAAAACCCCAAAAAACAAAAAAACCCAAACAAAACGGTGCCCATCATGTAGCACATAGCCACTACAGAAGACAACTGGATGAACATTTTGTGGATGGATGAGACCAAAATAGAACGTTTTGATTTAAATGAGAAACATCAAGTCTGGAAAAAGGAAAACACTTCAGTCTAGCATAAGAATCTTTCCCATCTGTGAAACATGGTGGCATTAGTATCCTGATTTGGGCCTGTTTTACTGCAGCTGGGCCAGGATGGCCTACCATTATTGATGGAAAAATTAATTCTAAATTATACCAGCAAAGGAAAGTGTCAGAACATCTGTCTGTAAAATGAAACTCGAGAGAATATGTGTCACAGGTCCCCCCAGTCCTACAACAGTGACGTCCCTCCTTGTTGCAGTGGTGCTCCGCCAGACTGCAGAGTACCTGAAGGAGAAGCTAGGGCCCCTGAAGGGCTTGTTTAAAGCTGTGACAGACTGTATGTAAGCAGGGCCCCAGCTCTCGAGAATTGCGGGTCGTTTTTTGTGTTGTTGTAGCGACTCTTCAGTGGTACATTTTGTTTAGCTGCTGTCTCCGCCTTTTGTGTTTCATGCCAATTTAAGCTTGCTATGAATATTTGTCTTTGCCTGCATGCTGTGATGGATTATTCGTCTCTGCTCTCTCTTGACCCGTTTATGTGTTCAGTGTTGCGGTATAACCCGCTTATGTGTACGGTGTTGCGGTGTAATCCACTAATGTGTTCGGTGTTGCGGTGTAACCCACTTATGTGTTCGGTGTTGCGGTGTAACCCACTTATATGTGTTCGGTGTGGGGCGGTGTAAACCCGCTTATGTGTTCGGTGTTGCGGTGTAACCCACTTAGTTGTGTTCGGTGTTGCGGTGTAACCCCGACTTATGTGTTCGGTGTGCGTTGCGGTGTAACCCGCTTATGTGTTCGGTGTTGCGGTGTAACCCGCTTATGCGTTCGGTGTTGCGGGTATACCTGCTTATGTGTTCGGTGGTTGCAGTGTAAAACCCGCTTATAGTGTTCGGTGTTGGCGGTGTAATCCACTTATTGTGTACGGTGTAATCCATTATGTGTACGGTGTTGCGGGTGTAACCCGCTTATGTGTTCGGTGTTGTGGTGTGTACCCCCACTAATGTGTTCGGTGTTTGTGGTATAATTCACTAATGTATTCGGTGTTGCGGTGTAACCCACCTTATGTGTTCGGTGTTGCGGTGTAACCAAACTTATGTGTTACGGTGTTGCGGTATAACCTGCTTATGTGTTCGGTGTTGCAGTGTAACCCGCTTATGTGTCGGTGTTGTGGTGTAATCCACTAATGTGTACGGTGTTGCGGTGTAACCCCGCTTATGTGTTCAGTGTTGCGGTGCTTAACCTGCATTATGTAATTCGGGTGTTGCGTATAAACCGCTTATGTGTTCGGTGTTGCGGTAACCTGCTTATGTGTTCGGTGTTGCGGTGTAATCCGCTTATGTGTACGGTGTTGCGGTATAACCCGGCTTATGTGTTCGGTGTTGCGGTATAACCTGCTTATTGTATTCGGTTGTTGCGGTATAAAACCTGCTTATGGGTTCGGTGTTGTGGTTGCGGTATAAACCTGCTTATTTCGGTGTTGCGGTATAACCTGCTTATGTATTCGGTGATGCGGTATAACCCGCTTATGTGTACGGTGTTGTGGTATAACCCGCTTATGTGTACGGTGTTGTGGTATAACCCGCTTATGTGTTCGGTGTTGCGGTATAACCTGCTTATGTATTCGGTGTTGGCGGTATAACCTGCTTATGTGTTCGGTGTTGCGGTATAACCTGCTTATGTGTTCGGTGTTGCGGGTATAACCCGCTTATGTGTACGGTTTTGTGGTATAACCCGCTTATGTGTACGGTGTTGTGGTATAACCCGCTTATGTGTTCGGTGTTTTGCGGTATAACCTGCTTATGTATCGGTGTTGCGGTATAACCTGCTTATGTGTTCGGTGTTGCGGTATAACCTGCTTATGTGTTCGGTGTTGCGGTGTAACCCGCTTATGTATTCGGTGTTGTGGTATAACCCGCTTATGTGTTCGGTGTGTTGCGGTATTACCCACCACAGGTTATACTTGCATTCGTTTCCATTCCTCCCTTTACTTTCCCCTTCGGTGTTGCGGTATAACCTGCTTATGTGTTCGGTGTTGCGGTATAACCTGCTTATGTGTTCGGTGTTGCGGTGTAACCCGCTTATGTATTCGGTGTTGTGGTATAACCCGCTTATGTGTTCGGTGTTGCGGTATTACCCACCACAGGTTATACTTGCATTCGTTTCCATTCCTCCCGTTACTTTCCCCTTGTCGTTACAAAATTCCTCCAAGCTGATGCAACTAACAGGACTGATTAACAGCTACCAGAAACGCTTAGCTGTGGTTATTGCTTTACAAGAGGTCACACCAGATACTGAAAGAAAATTGTTCACATACTTTTGCCACTTTTGTAACATTGGATCATTATTATCAATAACTGAAAACGATAAGGTTTTTGTCTCATTTGTTTAATTGGGTTGTCTATCTACTTTTATTATTTGTGTGAAATCTGACATTTTAAGTCATATCCCTGCAGAAATGTGGAAAATTCTAAAGTCCACAAACTTTTAAGCACCACTTGTCCACTGCTAGGCAATACTTGATAGTTTGTGGACTTTCGAATTTTTTTCATTTCTGCATATTGCCTAGCAGTGGACAGTCTTCTACTGTGTATACAGTGCTTCTGTTAGGTAATGAGACATGTTTCCGTGCTGCAGGCACATCAGACATGAACACTATATTTTTCAATAACGTCAGTGCACTTAAAATAAGACAAAATACTACAGGGTTTCAGTAGCTGTGTGCAGCCAGGAAAATCCCACAAGACTCAGAAAGCTCAACAACAGCCCATGAAACAGCAGGACAGTGAAGAGGTTGAGCAACAAACATAATCCAGAAGATAAAAAAGCAGTTCTCTGGGGCTAAAGCCTAAAAAATAGAAATACACGGCTCACATGAGTCTGCTGTGAACATACCACTCAGACGATGCCACTGACTCTATATTGAGGCTGAGAATGGGCAGGATCTGGCCTAGATGTTCAACATTAAAGCCAGTATTTCCTACACACAGTTAACTCTGCAGTTCTTTGTAAGCTCGAGTTTAGTTATGAAAAAGCTAATGACAGGCAAGCATGAACGAATATGTAATTAGAACTGAAAAAAATGAAGCCATTGCTATTTTTCCACCCTAAACAAATCCGAAGCAAAATACTGATTGCTCTCATTTTGCACAATAGTGATCTTTATAAAACCGTATCACTGAAGCTGTAAACAATAAAAACAATTGAGCTCCCTCAAAAACTGAGATCACTACCATTTTAAGAGACATCAGAAAAAACTCAATTGAGCATGTGTGCTTGAATAACATTTCTTCCCTTTCCATTTGACTTGACAAGTCTTACATAAAAATTGCCAACTGACAAACTCTTGAAAAGAGACCAATGGGAGTATCACAACAGTTTCATAAACTATTAATTGCATTCTCTGTTATGTTACTACCTTTATAAATGTAATATGCTATAATGTATTTTATTAAATGAGCTCTTCATTCCCCAGAACATTTGCCATATTTATCAGAAGTAACTTCCATAAAAACTTAGGCAAATCAAAACCTATCCTTGATGCACAGCAGGAGCTCTCACTTCTTTGAGTAATACAGATAATTGGAGCATCATCATTTCACTGCTGTTTGTGTCTCCCATTGTCAGGGAGAATTTCTTTTTATTTATTTATGAAATATCATATCAGCGTCGATGGTTACTTGTGGCAGGAGAAAGTTTGCAATGCTCCCACTGAGAGACAAACTCACACTGGGGGCAATTTAGAGCGGCCAATTAACCTAACGCATGTCTTTGCCAGAGAGAAAAGCAGCGTAGAGCAGCTTTGGGAGAGGCCTGATTGAAGACATAATTTAGCATGAGGGAAATTTCGTATGTAGGAGGGTGGAAAAGCTGGGAAACGAAGGATGGCGGGTCATTAGGTGGGTTATGGGCCAAAGGAGGCGAGCTAGGTTAGGATGCTGTATGCACAGGCCTGTAACCAAACTGTCCCATGGCATTGTCTATGTTCTACAGACCACGTCCACACCAAGGAGCTCCAATCATTCTGGTGCAACAGCAATGCAAACTGCATTCCTCAGTGGATTTTCCCCAGCACCTCTTAGTCAAACAGAAGTAAAGTCCAGTCATATCTTAGGGAGCTGGCATGCAGTAAAGTAGAACAATTATAAGGGAAATAAAAACAGCTGAAGCATGAAGATCATGGACATGGTACAAAGAACAGTAACACCCAGGAGTCAAGCCTATGACCTATACTGAGAACTCACAGCCCTGTTTCCTATAGTTTGCATCATGTTCACCATCTAATGCTGTAGAATATGGCATGCAGACGTTTGCGTGTGTTGGGGACTACATTACTGGACCTGAAATAACATGCCGTATGGTATTAGGAATAATGCAGGCTGACCTCTGTGCTCATCAAGTTTGATTTGCAGTACACTGGCTGTCAGCTGAACTCTGAGAAGCATAAATAATGTGAATGTTATGGTGAGCGGGGAAGTTATTAGATCCGTTTACCAGCACATCACATATGGGTTCAGCCATTAAATAGGGGGCATTTGGTCAGCAATCTTTCTTGGCCTTGCATAAGCTCATGCTCTGCAGAAGCTCTCTTCCATAAAGCCCTCGGAAATTAAACGCGTTATATGTTTCTCGTTTTGCGAAAGCCTGGTACATCGACAAAATCTCTAATTCAAAAATTGGAGAGTAGGTGTTCCTATTACATGGCTGTTGGTGGGAAGGAAAGTATTCCATCATAATGCACAGCACTGGACGCATTAAGGAAAAAATATCGAATTAGAGGTTTTCATTTTGAGGGACTTATGTGCTGAGAGGCACTCATGAGTTCCATTCAATCCTGTAATGAGGCGCAGCAGCCTACTTTAATAAGAGCTGTAATGTTTTTTTGATTGCCCCGTTTAATCTCGCCCTCGTGGGCTCACTGCCACTGGAGCACGCTGGACTTTTTCATACAGTCACTTCAATAACTTGCTAGAAACAGCTAGAGGAGCCAGGAACATAACAATATTCTGTGCAGGTTCCCTCTTGTATGGCTGCCCATTCCATTCCTGTGCTGTCCTAAAAAACAGAGTCCCATTAAGTGCTGCTAAGTAATTTGAAGGCACTACTTGGACTACTGCTGCCATCTGCTAGGGCTGAAATGTGAAGTCACCCGATCAACAATAACAAAGGAAAAGTTAAGATGTTCACTAGGTGCAGATGAACACGTTCTCTGAACAAGATGCCAGATCATCTCAGGGCTGGGTATGATCTGACTGTTCTGCCTCCTCTCCCTCTGGTACAGGCTGCCTGACCCAGCCAGAAGGCACTGTCAGGTCTCAAACCCAGATCACATAATCTTTTTTATATTACTGTAATGTAAATATAAAGGGTATTTCACATGAAAACTGTGTGTAAACTATATAGAGTGAAACCTCATAATTCAAAGCTAATTGGTTCCAGAAGGCCATTCAAACTCCGAATTATTAGGAATCAAATTTCTTGTAAATGTAAATAGGAAATTAATCCGTTCCCGATCCCAAAATGATTGTTTTTTTATGTCTGTATTAGTATTTAATTAATGATTAAAAACATGAGTTAAGCAAAGGAATGACATATAATAATAATAATAGTCAAAAAATATATGAAATAACTGAAATATAAAGACATGAAATAAGGGAAAATAACGTGACAATGTATAACCATTAAGGCAAACGCAGTTCCGGCACATCTTTATCACCGGGACAGCATGGTCGTGACTGAGGGTGTGTCTGAAATTGCACCCCTAGACCGATGTAATATACATATATATATATATATATATACACATATATATATATATATATATATAAATATATATATATATAAATATTATATATATATATATATATATATATATATATATATATATGTGTGTATATATGTCACGCCCGCCTCCAGCGCCGCTCCATCCGCTCGCACCTTGCCTCGCTCTGCCTCGCCAACCTACTGATCATCTGCACCTGTTTCTCATCCCGGACTTTATCCCGCACCACATATAACCACCATTCACCCACACTCACCCGCTTCTCGACGAGGTTCCCTAGCCAAGTCACAAAGCTCTATCATTGCCTTAGCGTCAATAAAAGCCTGCCTTACCTAACTACGGTCTGCGTTTGCCTCCTCACTCCTTGCGGTGTCACCGATCGAGAAGCCGACAAACATGGAGGCAGCGGCCACCGACCTCCACCCCGACGCTTCCTCAGCGGAACAGCTCGCCGACCTCCGTGCTCAGATCCAGGAGGTAGTCCAGGCGGTTTCCATACTCGCCGATAACCAGCGCTCACTCAACGCGCTGGTACCCTCCGTCAACGAGCTGACTCAGCGTGTGTCCCAGCTTACGCCTTCCCCCGCTGTGCAGTCCTCAGCGTCGGTTCCTCTTCCCCCCAGCCCTCCTCGCCAGCCTTCAGCGGCCTACCGCATCGCTCTACCAGAAAAGTACGACGGAAACCCGGAACGCTGCGAATGCTTCCTTCTCCAGTGTCAGTTATATTTCACCAGCACACCACCTGAGTCCGATGCGGCCCGAATCGCCCTCATTATATCCCTCCTCACCGGTCGAGCCCTTGATTGGGCTACGGCCGTCTGGTCACAACAAGCGGAGGAGGCCACAGTATACAGCAGCTTCCTCACAGCCTTCCGCGCCGTCTTCCAGCACCCCCGGGAGGGGAGTTCCTCAGGGGAAGTATTCCTGGCTCTACGGCAGGGTCGCCGCTCCGCTGCCGACTACGCTCTGCACTTCCGCACCCTGGCAGCCCAGAGCGTATGGAACACACCTGCTCTCCTCTCCTCTTTCCTTCAGGGCCTGCGTCCCGACCTCCGCAGAGAACTGGCTGGGAGGGACCTGGACCTGTCACTGGACGGGCTCATCACCCTCGCTATCCGCCTGGACCAGCTCCTCGTTCCACGCTCCGCCTCTGCTCCTCGCCTCGCCTCTTCTCCCCCTCGCGAGTCTTCGCCTCCACCCGAGCCCATAGAACTCAATCGCGCCCACCTGTCCACGGAGGAGCGCCGGCGTCGCTTCGAGCAAGGCCTGTGCTGCTACTGCGGCTCGGACCGTCATCTGCGTTCCGCCTGCGATCTCGCTCCGTCGCCCGAACCAGCCAGCTCGCGTGCCAGAGTCCCAGCACGCACGCCCCGGGTGAGTTGAACCTCGTTTGAGTCCTCTTTTCTCCTTCCTGTGGTTTTGCGACTCGCTCACGGTGACGTCCCTCTTACAGCATTGATCGACTCCGGCGTGCAAGGGAACTTCATCGCCCAGCACGTCGTCTCTCGATGGAAGATTCCCTGCACCACTCTGCCTCTCAAGCGCCGCATCTCCTCGGCTGACGGCCGCCCCCTCGGCTCGGGCTTCGTCACCCGAGTCACAGCCCCTCTCTGTCTACTCTCCGGGGTGGTTCACCAGGAAACCATCACGCTTTATCCACTCGGATTCCTTACACACCCTGTGATCCTGGGACTCCCCTGGCTCCGTGATCACGACCCGCTCATCTCCTGGTCAGCCCTCGAGCTCGTCCGTTGGTCGCCTCGTTGCCAAGAACGCTGCATCCACCGGCCCGCCCTGCAGGTGCGTTCACTCCCGCTCACCCACTCGGATCCTCTGCCTCCCAATGTACCTGCTCAGTACACGGACCTGGCTCCGGTCTTCGGTACGGCCTCGCCTCCCACTCTTCCTCCTCACCGTCCTGGCGACTGCGCGATCGATATCCTGCCAGACGCCTCCCTGCCTAAAGCACGCCTGTATCCGCTGTCCACTGCCGAAGAGAAAGCCATCTCGGAGTACCTGAGCCTCGGTTTCATCCGGCCATCCACCTCGCCTGTCTCCGCGGGCTTCTTCTTCGTGCCTAAACGCGACGGCGGCCTCAGGCCCTGCATCGACTATCGAGACCTGAACCGAATCACACGCAGCTATGTCTACCCGCCCTCGGGGAGCGCCTCCGCGCGGCACAATGGTACACCAAACTTGGCCGCGGAACGCCTAAAACCTGGGTCGTGTAAAGGAGGGCGATTGAGTGGAAGACGGCCTTCACCACAAGCAGCGGGCACTACGAGTACCTGGTCATGCCCTTTGGCCTGGCCAACGCCCCGTCGGTCTTTCAAGCCTTCATCAATGACGTGCTCCGGGACATGCTCGGCAGGTTCGTCATGGTCTACCTCGACGACATCCTCGTTTACTCCCCGGATTTCAACACCCACGTCAACCAGGTACGCCAGGTGCTCGAACGCCTCTGCTCACATTACCTATGCGTTAAGGCAGAAAAATGCGAGTTCCACACGCAGTCTGTCCGTTACCTCGGGTATGTGATCTCTCCCTCAGGAGTCGCCATGGACACCAACAAACTGACCGCCGTCCTGGACTGGCCGAAACCGGGATCCATCAAACAGCTGCAGCGGTTCCTGGGCTTTGCCAGTTTCTATCGACGCTTCATCAGGGACTTCAGCCGCACGGTGGCACCCCTCACCGCGCTTCTGCAGGGTAAGCCTCGCTCTCTCCACTGGTCCCCCGAAGCCGAGCGGGCTTTCGAAGCGCTCAAGGTCGCCTTCACTCGGGCTCCCATCCTGGGTCATCCTAACCCAGATCTCCCCTTCGTCCTGGAAGTGGACGCATCCTCGACAGGCGTGGGTGCCGTGCTCTCACAACGCCTCGGCGGCCCGCCCAAACTGCGCCCCATCGCCTTCTACTCGCACAAACTGACCCCCGCCGAACGCAACTACGACGTGAGCAATCGGGAATTGCTGGCAATCAAGCTGGCACTGGAGGAGTGGAGGCATTGGCTAGAGGGGTCCAGACATCGGTTCACAATCCTAACTGACCACAAGAACCTGGAGTACCTCAGGTTGGGCAAACGACTAAACCCACGCCAGGCTCGTTGGTCCCTTTTCTTCTCCCGGTTCAACTTCGTCATCACTTACCGGCCAGGCACAAAGAACACCAAGGCCGACGCTCTCTCTCGCAGACACAATCCCAACCGGTCCCTGACGACCCGCCAGTGCCTATCCTCCCGTCTTCATGCACCATCGGAGCCATAGAGTGGGAGTTCGAACAGGACTTGGAAGAAAGGCTCTCCCAGGTGCGCACTCCGCCTTCCTGCCCACCAGACAAAAAGTTCGTGCCACAGGACCTCTGCGATCGCCTCCTCACCTGGGCACACACCTCTCTCTGCTCTGGTCATCCCGGGGAAACGCGCATGCACCAACTGCTCTCCGCGCGCTTCTGGTGGGAGAACATGCGCAGGGATGTCCACCGCTTCGTCTCCTCCTGCAGCACCTGCGCTCAAGCGAAGACTCCTCGAACCTTACCAGCAGGTCTGCTCCGTCCCTTGCTCGTGCCACAAGGACCCTGGTCTCACATAACCCTGGACTTCGTCACAGACCTCCCCTCGTCCCACGGATTCACCGTCATCATGTCTGTGATAGACCGATTCTCCCGTGCCGTCCGATTCGTCCCTCTTCCTAAGATTCCGCGCTCCAGACAGCCGAACACCTCTACACCCACGTCTTCCGTCTCTTCGGCATTCCTGAAGATGTCCTCACCGACCGGGGCCCCCAATTCACCTCTGCTGTATGGCGCGCGTTCTTCAAGAAACTGGGCTCCACCGTCAGTCTCTCCTCTGGGTACCACCTGCAGACCAACGGCCAGTGCGAGCGCTCCAACCAGGAGCTGAAGAAGTTCCTGCGTTGCTATTGCCTCCACAATCCGCACGACTGGTCGCAGTACCTACCATGGGCCAAGATCGCGCAGAACTCCCTCAGGCACTCTTCCACTGGCCTCACGCCCTTCCAATGCGTCCTGGGATACCAGCCTCCCTTCATGCCCTGGGATTCCACACCATCGGACGCCCCGGCCGTGGACCACTGGTTTCGCCGCAGCGAGGACGTTTGGTGCCAGGTGCATCAGTGTATCGACAAAGTCATTCGTCGATACAAGAGACACGCGGATCGCAGCCGCCGCTCCGCTCCCGACTTCCAGCCTGGGGACCGCGTCTGGCTCTCCTCGCAAGGACTCCGCACCTCACAGGGAAGTACCCCTTTTTCTCCCCGCTTTCTGGGTCCATACATCGTAACCCACAAGCTCAATGATGTAACCTATAGACTGCAACTGCCTTCATATCTCCGTGTCTCTCCCGTCTTCCATGTGTCACTCCTGAAGCCCTGGGTGCCCGGTCCGCTGGTGGACTCCTCTCCTTCGGACCAGCCGTCCACCGCCGGGCCTGCCAGGGGCTCCCAACTAAACGTCCATCGCATCTGGACGGGCTCGCGCTCAAGTACTTGGTCGAGTGGGAGGGAAAGGACCAGAGGAGAACAAGCTGGGTCGAAGCGAAGGACGTCTTGACACACTACCGGCCGGGACTTCACAGACCTCCTGAGCCCGATCGACGGCACCAAGGCCCGAGGGGGCCGCCAGCGCAAAACATCGTCGCTCCCCGTCTCCGCCGCGGCTCCAGCATCGACGAGCCCTTCGAGGGGGGGACTGTAACCGGCCAGCCTCCAGCGCCGCTCCACCCGCTCGCACATTGCCTCGCTGCCTCGCAAACCTTACTGATCACCGGCACCTGTTCTCATACCAGGACTTTATCCCGCACCAACAATAACCACCATTCACCAAAAAAGAAAAAGCATTACCCCATTGCATTGTTTTTCTTACCCCCCCCCTCCCTCATTCTCGACGGGTTCCAGAGCCAATGTCACAAAGCTTATCAATTGCCCTTAGCGTCAATTAAAAGCTGCCTTACCTAACTACGGTCTGCGTTTGGCCTTCCTCCACTCTTGCGGGTCACCAATATATATATTGTATTACTGTGGTGTATACATTATATATATATATATATAGTATCTAATATATATATATATATATATAATATATATATAAAAGTTTGGCAACCCGATAATTTTCTGATTTTCTTATAAATCATTGGTTGGCCAGCTCAGCAATTTCAGGTAAATATATCATATAGCAGATGAACACAAAAACTGATCTACAACACAAGTGAACCAACTATGAGAAAGGGTTAAAGGGGCCAATTGGAACGTTTTCTCCTCTTGCATCTTCTTGAAAGAGTGGCAAAAGAGAAGCTCAAAACAAATCTCAAATGACCGAAAACAAAGGTTGATTCAAAACATCATGGTTCAGGAGAAAGGAAAAGCTCTCTCAGAGATTTCAGCTGTCAGTTTCCAATGTGAGGAACATAGTGAGGCAATGGAAGACCAGGCCACCAGTTCTAGTTAAGGAAAAATCCTTGAAGTGGCAGACCAAGAAAAATCTCAGATAGGAGAGGTGAAGGATGGTGAAGAACAGTATAGTTAAGCCCACAGACCACCTCAAAGACACAACTCATCTTGCTGCCGATGTTGTCACTGGTCATCGTTCAACTATTACAGAGACTTTGGCGCAGCCAAGGAGAGGGCGTAGGGAGAGTAATGCAGAAGGAAGAAGCCTTTTCGGCAGACACGCACAAACAGAGTCACTTGAGGTGTGCTACAGCACATTTGGACAATCAGTGCTGTGTATGATGAAACTAAAATTGAGTATTTGGACATAACAAGGAGCGGAAAAGGAACACAGCATCCCAAGACAAACACTTGCTACCCACAGTAAAATTTGGTGGCGGTTCCATAATGCCCGCGGGACTGTGTGGCCAGTGCAGGTACTAGGAATCTTGTTAAAATTGAGGGTCGCATGGATTCCAGTTAATATCTCCAGATTCTTAAGAACAATGTTCAAGAATCAGTGACAAAGTTGCACCGAGGCCAACGACCCCAAACCCTGCTCATAATCTACTAAGGCATTCATGCAGAGGAACCAGTACAACGTTCTGGAATGGCCATCTCAGTCCCCAGACATGAATATTACTGAAAATGTGGGCTGTCCATGCTTGGAAACCATCAAAGATGACTGAACTGGAGATGTTTCTAAAGAAGAATGGTCCAAAGCACCTTCAACCAGAATCCAGACTGGAAGCTGTAGGAAGCGTTTAGCGGCTGTTATTTCTACAAAATGAGGATCTACTAAATATTGATGTAATTTTTCTGCTGGGGTGCCCAAATTTATGCACCTGCCTAATTTTGTTTGAATAATTACTGCACACTTTCTGTAAATCCTATACACTTCATTTCACTTCTCAAATATCACTGTGTTCATCTGCTATATGATATATTTAACTCAAGTTGCTGATCTGAACAACCAATGATTTATAAACTTAAATTCATGAAAAATGATCAGGGGTGCCAAATGTTTCATACGAATGTATATAAGATAGATGTATGGACAGAGGAGATACTATATAGATATATAAATAGATATAGATATATATATTATAGATCTGTGTATGTATAAGATCTATGATATATCGATATAGGATATATGATATAATATATATATATAATAGATATAGAGAAGATTATGTGTATATCATATAGTATATATACACACAAAACACACATATATATATATAGTGTGTGTGTTGTGTGTGTATCTTATAGGATACTATATATATATATATATATATATATATAATACACAACAAACACATATATATATATATATATATATATATATGTATAAATATAATATGCCTATAATTGTGCGCTTCTTCTTCTTTTTTTGGATTTTATGGTGATTGGCATACCGTATTGTTACATTATTGCCACCAACTGGACTGGATGTGATGCATCATCTTTGGAAGATTGCACAATTGACTTTTTTATTAAGAGTGCCCATGTTTGAAGTCAGAATTTTTGCTAGATTTGGGCGGTTGGATGTCCAAATTATTCGAGTGAAGAGGCATTCAAAAACACTGTAAATGCGTCAAGAAATACCACTGAAAACATCAGAATGCTACCATCCACACAACATCCAAAGCCTAAACTGTTATAAATATTACTCACTTCACTTCAAGCACACATTAATAACCAAAATATTAACATAATATAAACAAACCTTGCTAGCTGCACAAAACCAAGAGAGAATGAGTAGGCTTGAATAAACACTAATTTCCAGAACAGGCAATGCAAATCTAATTTTTTAAACACTCTAAACTTTAAGCATGGCGCAAGTCACAGAGGTCAACTTACATAGGTACACTTCAACTATGAGAGACAAAATAAAAAAATAAAATCCAGGAAATCACATTGTAGGATTTTTAAAGAATTGTGGAAAATAAGTTTTTGGTCACTCACAAATAGGAATATCTCTGGCTCTCACAGACCTGTAACTTCTTCTTTAAGAATCTCTTTACCTGTATTAATGGCACCTGTTTGACCTCGTTATCTATATAAAAGACACCTGTCCACAGTCTCAAACAGTCAGACTCCAAACTCAACCATGGCCAAGACCAAAGAGCTGTCGAAGGACACCAGGAAGAAAATTGTATACCTGCCCCAGGCTGGAAAGAGTGAATCTACAATAGGCAAGCAGGTTGGTGTGAATAAATTGTGTAGCAATTGTAAGAAAATGGAAGACATACAAGACCATTGATAATCTCCCTTGATCTGGGTTATGTTACAAAGTATTGAGTTCAACTTTTGTTATTTACCAAATACCTATCTTCCACCATAATTTACAATTCACTTCTTTAAAAATCCTATAATGTGATTCCCTGGATTGTTGTCCTCATTTTTGTCTCTCATAGTTGAAGTGTACCTATGATGAAAATTACAGACCTCTCTCATCTTTCTAAGTAGGAGAACTTGCACAAAAGTAAAAACATTTCCATTTCATGTCTCTTTCTGGCAGAGAAACTGCGGCACCTAAATGTCCATGCACAACACAGACTGTAACGCAGCTCCTACTTATGCATGTAGTTAAAGCAAAGTAAATCAATATTCATGAATATAAATTCAATTTAAAAATGCTAACCAAACATCAAAGTATGAATTTAAAATGTATGGCAGCAAAAATACACGCCTATTTTAATTTGACCAGCTGTTTACGCTGCAAAATCCAGAGTTAAAAGGCAGATTTTTATTTCTTGTTATATTTTGTTAGAATTGTTAATACCTCGGTTGTTAAAGCTAAAGGACGTTGATCGGATGGCCAAAAAATGGCGCTTACCTGTAATTAGCTAAGTAGCATTCTAGCATGTTTTCATGTAGGAACAGGAGAAATGACCTTTCTACGTGATCCAGGTTTCCAGCCATGCTGAGTCCTCCGATGGCGTAGAGTTTCCCGTCATACACCAGGCTGTTGTGTCTGCAGCGTGCCACTGTCATGCGTGACACCAGGTTCCAGTTATCCAGCAAGGACATGTAGCACCACACATCTGCCACCATCACCCCTGACTCTGTCCCACCTGATAAGAGGCCACAGTGACATTCACAGCTCATAAACACCAGGCTCTAATTAGAGCTCATTTACATACTCATTAATTGATTGAACATGAGGCATATGTCTGAACAAATGTGGCAAATATGCAAATTGTAGTCTCTGGAGGCAAAACAATGTATTGTGAATCCACTGACAAATTGATGCTGCAATCAAAAAGTACAGTAGACAGCAGGACAGTACCTGACAGATAAATATTGTCCCCCGCTGAAATGACACTGAAAAATTCACGGTCGTAGAAAGGCAGGCTAGCAAGGGGATACCACTTGCCGTTCTGAGGGTTGAAGCAGGTGACTGCGGTAAGTGAGCGCTGGTTCATGCCGATGGCCTGTCGGCCTCCAACCAACACTATCACCTCTGCGACTCCTGCGGGTCAGAGACATAACGAGACATGCTTAGGGGTTAGGCTCTGCTAAAGCAGCGAGCATGTCAGCACCCCCTTTAGGTGATGATGGTGAAGCAGTTAAACATAGCTCTGAGAAGTACACGGAGCGTTAGGAGATAATGGCTTACTGATGGAATGCACTGCTCCATTAGGTCTACTGATTAACCAAGCTGGATAGAAATGAAATCCAAGAATATCAACACAGCAGATGACATCAAATTAGCTTGCGCAAACACTCTAGGGACAGGAGCCACTAAACTGAGAGCAAATTTTAGCCAAAGTATGCTAGCAAACATGACTGCGTTGCCTTTACCACTGATTTTCATGTAACCTACATAAGCAAGCCAGCATGTGTTCTGAACTGAATTATCAGAGCTTAACTAAAGTCCTAACCATCTGTTCAGCCCTCCAGTGACTGAACCTTGGACAGGTTGGTCTGAATATTCTTGCACAAAATAGACCTCTCCAACACGTGGACTCTCCGCGTTCTGCAAACCTCAGTATTCAGGTCAGCTGTGTTATTAGTGAGGGACAGCAGACGTCAAATTATGAATAGTACACACTCACCGATTACGTTATTATGTACACGTTTCTACACTCTCCGTAAAGTTTATCAGCTCCTCTCACCTTCTAGAAGCACTTTGTAGTTCTACAATTACAGATTGCAGTCCATCTGTTTTTCTACATACTGTGTTCGTCCCCTTTACTCTGTTCTGTAATGATCAGGACCCCCACAGGACCACCACAGGTCAGGTACTATTTGGGTGGTGGATCATTCTCAGTACTGCAGTGACACTGATGTGGTGGTGGTGTGTTAGTGTGTGTTTTTCTGGTATTATTGGATCAGACACAGCAGTGTTGCTGTTAAATACTGTGTTCATTCACTGCATTAGAATAGACACAACTAGAATATTGCTCCAGCTTGTAGATGTAAAGTAAGAGTCAGTAACTTATCTGTGGTTGCACTGTTTGTGTTACCCATCCTTCCGTCCCTCATCAGTGCTCACAGGATGCTGGTGTCTGGACATTTTTTGTAGGTGGACTATTTTCAGTGCAGCAGTAACACTGAGGTGTTTAAAAACTCCAGCAGCACTGCTGTGTCTGATCCACTCATACCAGCACAACACACACTAACACACCACCACCACATCAGTTTCACTGCAGTGCTGAGAATGATCCACCACTCAAACAGTACCTGATCTGCGGTGGTCCTGTGGGGTTCCTGACCATTAGAGAACAGAGAAAAGGGGATTAACAAAGTATGCAGAGAAACAGATGGATTACAGTCTGTAGTTTTTTCGAATTACAAAGTGCTTCTATATATTAACTGGTACTGATAAAATGGACAGGGAGTGTAGAAACAAGGAGGTGTACCTAATAAAGTTATGATGGGTGTACATTGTGTCTGTGAAACAAGTGGATAGACAATAAAAAAATATTTATCACTAAATAAGTTAAAGTACACAGTTTTAGTTAAGCCTACATAATGAATTTGAATGTAATGATGATTTACTTCTTCAGGTTTTCTTAAATAAACTTAGTACAGCAACTGTTCAGAATAAGTTGGCAGCTGTGTATTCACTATTTGCCAGAACAGTCTATTCAGTCACAAATCTATTACCAGGTCTAAATCGATGTCCCTTATAACGTTACCATGGCAACAAACACAATGATGAATATGAATGCATTTACAGTTAACTATCGCTGTAGCTGCTGCTCTACTAAACACAAACATGAAAAAGCTCAGTGTAATTTGTTAAAAAAAAAAACTTGAAAAAAGGCAGCAGATTTATGCAAGAGAATCCTGATACACCAGTGGTCACTGTAACGTCTTAGCATTCACAAGGTTTTAATTAATAACATCTGGAGCAGTTATATAAATAGGAGAAGGCCAAATTAACATCAGCACTAACAGTATACATTCTTGTACAATAGTTAGTTTAAAACATATTACATCTATTGTTGATTTTCCAAATGTAAAGAAGTTATCACAAGTTTTATAGCAAATTAAATAAAAAATATTACATAAAATACAGTTTAAAAAAGTTTTCCAGACGACCCCCTCAGAAACTCTGTTTAATTATTGATTAAAATGGCAGAAATATGTATTTAAAAATAAACAAGATTCCCAGGGTATCAGATTTCCCACTACAATCTAATACATATATATAATTAGACTGTGTAACAGTTCAGCGCTGTGCAATGCTTCCTGCCATCTACATATGTGCACCTGTACAGGCCCGCCATCTAGGCACCTGACAGAGACTTTGTGGAGAGAGAAAGAGAGAGACAGAGAGAAAGTGAGAGACTGAGAGGTTCAGACATCCCTGAGCTCCCTGTAACCGCTGGCTCATCTTTCAAAATCAATACTTCCCTGGCGCTCCCCTGACAACAACAGCTTGGCTGATCCATGGGCTTCTCTCTCTTCCTGCATCCCTCTTATAAACACTGTCATCTTTTCCTCTCCCCCTCTTTCAGTAAACCTCTCTGGGGCAGATAGAAAAAAAAACACAACTAGAGTGAAAAAATAGATGGGTAAAAAATAGTAAAGAACACCACAGAGACCTTTTGTTTTTAGTTGGATGGGAGATTGAATAGGAAATAGAGGGGATTGTCTGTTCTGGTGCAGAAGCATGAAAAATGGAGCAAAACTGGTGCAGTGTGTCATCAGAATGAATCGTGTTTCGCGTCTGAACACAGACAGCATACACACATGAACAGGTTATTTTCACTCACCGCAAGCATGAAGAGAACACCTGCTGTTTTTGTTTTACTTTTGAAGTATACACGTAATAACATTAACAACATTGAATGCTGAATGTGGTGCTGTAACCCAGTGCTCTGTTTATATGCTCATACACTTTAATTTCCCTGTCAGTCAGGATTTCCTGAAATGATTGTCTTAAGTAACTAGAGAAACTCATATTTGTTGAGGAAGGAACACGGAGACCATGCTGAAAAAGTTGAGAGGGAGCTGAATCAAAAACATGATCGAGTTTTGCTGGCCAGCTACTGCCAGATGATGCTTTTATTTCCACAGATTCCCGTATGTGTAAAAACAGTGGGTTCCTGTCGCTCTGGGGGTTTGTTCAAACAGCAATTACATCTAATAACCTTTCTGGGCAAAAATAATGTGCTAATGTGCTCCATGCTGCCAAGGTTATTAGACAACTCCTTAATGAGCCATATTAATTATTCTAATTAGGCAGTCATTTTGAGCTGCAGAAAGTTTCGATTTTCACATTTCTGACTTTCTACTATTTACTGTATGTTATCAGTAAATTGGGAAAAAGGAGAACATCTGGAAAAGAAACACAATAAGAAACTTTGTACAACTCAAAACAGCTTAATTAGAATAACTGATATGGCTCATTAAGGATGCAAGCAGTGCACTCCGGTCAAATGATATGTTTAGCTGTGTCAGAAGGCCTGGAGCAAACAAAATATGAAACTACACCTAAAACTGCAGATGTTATAGCAGAACAGTGCAGCATCCAAACTTATCTGCAACCAGTTAAGGCTTTGATAGTGAAGTTTTCATTTAGTCCTGTGCAATGTCCTTCTGTCCTTTCGCTTCCCTTCATTTTTGGGAAGCTGAGTAAAGGGACAACAGGTGTAATCAGGTGTTAGGTAAGGGAGATGTTAGAGAAAACTGGCTGGGGAGACAGGAGGCTGGAAGAGATAGATCGGAGTAAGTTCATTTAGAGTTTTGGGACCAGTATCTTAATAGTTAATATCTGTCTGCATGAAAAGGGCTTAATGAACTGAGCAAGGCTGTCTGTGTACTGGTAAAGGACAAAAGACTGGTACAGGAAAAGCTTTTGCAGGATATGTTTTCAGAAATATCTTATTGTTTCTCAAATATGTATTTTGAAACTGTCATTACGTGTTGTAGACAGCAATCTTTTCTTACAGAAAAACAAGCAAGCAGGGCATTGTAATGTATAAAAGGATGGCACCCAGGTGGGACAATAGAGATCCTGCAGCTTCACAGGCTCTCTCAACTTAACTGAGAATAAACTAGGAACGTTTCACTCCGAATGATCCCTGCCTGTTCATTTCTGCTTTAGAAATATTTTTGACTGCTTCATGGTTAATTTGAAAAGTATGCTGGTCAGTGGACGGTGCACCTCTGCTCCAGATTCTGCCAGACTTTCCTGCAGGTCACTTGCAGTGATGAGAGGGTTTGATTTGCTACCCGACCAGCCTATGAGTAGTTCTATTTCAAGTTTTTTTGGTCTGCCAAACTCTTGTCTTGACACAAACAATTCCCTGTAACTTGCGTTTGTTAAATCAGTTATCTTTATTTCAGAGGGGCCCGTGGGTGTTTAGTGGAAGCACAACAGCCTGAGAAGACTGACAGTTCAAAAAGTTTATTAAGGTCTGCAACTGTCTAAACTCAGGTGCAGGGTGTGGGGTTGCACCGATTACATATTTTTATTAATTGGGCAAATATATACTGAACATATTAATTGGTCAATCAAGGATGCTCCTACTAATGCCTCCATACCAGAGATGCCACCCTTACATTTGACAAGCAAAAGACTGGCTCCAAGTCTCAACCGTGTGCTACATACTGTATGCCCATTATACTACTGATAATACAGCAAACCTAATGGTGTATTAAGACTTTCTCTCAGTACTTTATATCATATTTAAATGTGTTCCCTGCAGTGTCCATTCTTCTCAACAAATCAACTGATCATGTAAATTGACCAGAGATGACCAAACATTTTCATAAGACTGTGTGAGGCAGTAAGCTCAGGAATGCCTGATACCACCTCACCCTCCTATCTCATGCAGGAATTAAGATCCTATAAAAAACAGTGAGAGCAGAGAATGAGAACTCAGTCAGGGTCTCTATTTTTCCATAGAATAAACACAATCCGGAAAACCTGTCAATCGCTCAGGTTTTATATGAGGACAGGAAGTTGAATTCTGCACTGACAGCACTCCTGACTCTTTCCCTTCCTGTTTATCTTTCTGTCCATCTGTCTATGTTTCTCCACGGGTGGCTCTGTGGGAGACTGCACCTTTGACAGGTGAGAATCTCTGTACTCAGTGCATTTTTCCTCTTTCCGACACCATTCGGCAATCACAGCATCTTTCTTCCACCCCGTTTCCTCTTAATGAGCCTATCCATGGCACTGGATCAGCACCTGCCACCAATAAATAAGGCTTTCCCTGCCAGGAGATGAAGCTTCCCAGGTAGCTCAGCCCACTCTGAGCTAAACACCAGTAATAATAGCATCTAGAGGGGTGAAGAGAAATACATCCCACTCTCTCTCCCTGTCTTTCCTGCTGCTTGCAATCACCTCTACTCACCCCTACTGACCCTGGACTAGTCTGGCAAAGCAATCTGAGCCCCCAGTCATGTCTCACCTTGCTGTTGTAAGCAAGTGCTCTTCCCATAAACTGCATTAGGACAGATCATTTGGGAACATGAGTCAGTGTTCACTGACCTGCTGGTGAAAATGGTCCAGTATTAGAGAGGAATGTCTGCCCAGTCAGGGAGCAAGGTCAATTATGTTCCCTTGGACCCTACTCTCTTTGGACTTGTGTATGGAAGTGGTCAGGACTAAAACTTGTGATACTATGTACTGAGATAGCTTTTTTTCTTACACTATTTGTGAGACAAATTAGTTTTGAAAGCATCCATCAGGGCAGAAGGCAGTGCAACTGTCTGGCATCTGTCCTGCTGATGGGAAGTGCCTGTCAACCTTTTTAAACTCTTCTCGGAAATAAAAATCTAGCACATCGTAATAAGTCTGTGACCTGCACAAGGCACGCCTTTTAAATCAATTGATTCAACTCACAATGCAACTAATCAGTGTTGGTTGCCTACAGAAAGATAACATCAAGTCTCCCTTGGCTTAAAGCTGGACATGCTCCTTCCCCCATTTCCGCTCCTGCCCTGTCTTTATGTGCCTGCAGTGGGTTAATGTGGCATGAACATGAGCACAGTGCTCCTGCTGGGCTCAGGGCTGTTGCAGAAGCAAAACACTGTGGTCAGTGCCAGGGGGACAACCACTCACCAACACTCCTGCAGGTCACGTATAGACATACAGGGAACCTGAGAGCACTCACATTCAGTTTAACCCCTGTTGAATGAACCAAAATGTCACCTAAATTAAACAAAATATGAAAAAAAAACATAGTAAAACTTTCTCAACACCAAATGTCTCATTTTTCACACTTGCAGCCCTAAACTTGTTAACTAGATAACTTTAATTCTTACATATAGCATCTAAGCCACCCAAGGAGGTTGGGTCCCTTTTTAAGACTTGGTCTGTCCAAGGTTTCTTCCTTAGAATGTTTAGCGAATATTTCCTTGCCACTGTCACCTTTGCTCAATGTGGGATTGGTCTTAGATAACTGAGGTTAATATTCAACTAGAGGTGCATTTCCTGAAGAAAATGCGAGTGTGATTGCCACTCTGCAATGGCCGACTCTTAGTGTACCTCATGGGCCCAAAGGGCATCGCGTCAAACCAGGGTGCCCCCGGGACCAAGCCTGCCGAATTTTGTGACCTTAGGTCAAAAAACTGACTGAGTTACGGTCATTGGCCTGCCAGGGGACCCAGTGCCCAGCGAGGGTCCAGAGGGGCCAAATGGGAATCACGTGTCACCTCAGATTGCACCCGGGACCAAGCCTGCCGAATTTTGTGGCCGTAGGTCGAGAACTGACTGATTTACGGTCATTGGCCCACCAGGGGCCCCAGTGCCAAGCCGGGGTCCACAGGGGCCCCATGGGCATCACATTTCACCTCAGATTGCACCCAGGACCATGCCTGCCGAATTTTGTGGCCGTAGGTCGAAAACTGACTGATTTATGATTCGTTAACTTTGGGCCCAGTCATTTCCTATGGGAAAATTTGGGACTTAACAGGGGCCCCTTTGGGGCCCCCCAAAGTCCGACCGGAAAGCCCTATACAAGCACACCATTCCCGACCAGACCGGACGCAATGGCACTGGAACGGGGTCGATATCTCGAAAATTGCGGCAGGTGATACGCGTCGAAAATTTCGGAATGTTCAAAATCGGATAACAATAGTGTGATCGCCTATATAGGCAATCACACTAATTATAAAACTGCTTTGAGATAATGGTCCATTGTAAAAAAACATTATATTGGGTATAATCTTTTCGGGTAATGTTCAGGATTTGAGCCATTCAAACTTGCAGCTTATGGACATTTACATTTAGTCCTTTAGCAGACACCCTTAGCCAGACAGACTTACAACTGACACAATCTAGCAAGCCAAGCAATTGTGGGTTAAAGGACCTTGTTCTAGGAGCCAACAGTGGGAGCTTGGCTGAGGTGGGATTTGAACCCTGGACCTTAGTCCAGTAACTTACTCCCTAGGCCACCACAGTCCCCTTACAAAATATAGCCCCACACAATAATTTACATTTAGTCATTTAGCAGGTACCCATAATCTGAATGACTTACAATACAAACAATTTAGGGTTAAGGGCCTTGCTCAAGGATCCAACAGTGGCAAATTGGCAGAGGTGGGATATGAACCCTAGACCTTCTGGTCCACAGTGCAGTACATTACAGCTAAGCCACCACAGTCACACAAAAATGTTTCATCTTGACTAGATTCAATAGAGTGTACACTAAAGACAACTTCCCATACTGGCAGTTGAACCTGGGAAGCCTGAGTGAAATCCAGGAATACTAAACACTAGACCACATGCATTCTCATTTGCCATGACAGACCAGTTTCACAAGATAATATGGTTTCTATTTGCATTTCTCTCTATATACACTGCAACTTGGAGTCTGCGGGTTGCCCCTTAAGTGACTGCATTCATTTACACTACATTTACTTTTATAGCATTTAACAGGCACCTTATTCGGAGTGATTTACAAATGAGTTGAAGGTTGAAGGTTGCTCAGGGTCTCACAGTTGCGAACTCTCAGACACGGAATTTGACAACTTTCTGATTAGCAGTCCAGAGCCTGTCACCACTGTCCGTGGTCTCCCATCACCATCACATAAAGAATTTCATCCTCTGCACAGACACCAGCACCCATATGTCTGAATATGAAAATTAACCATGGTATTACCAAGAATGGTTATTATGGTATCTCTACCATGGTTTTACCAATGTACCATAGTAAAATCATGGCGGATTATGTAGTGTTAAATATTTCTTTCTATTGAAGCTTCCGTAAAGTCAATTTAACTTCACCTTATTTAAAGGATAGATGAAGAGGTAGAACTTTGGTTTCCATTTAAAGACAGAGAGAAACTCAGCCATTTGTACAGCCAGGGGGAGTCCATTTCACCACCAGGGTGAGGCTGTGAATTGCCTTCATGCTTGTCTTCCTGTGGTCTTGAGGGATGGGTCCAGTCAAGCCATGATCGAGGTTCAAAGGGTATGAAGTACTGGGTTTGCTCCCTGCCTCCAGGTAGATTGAGATGATTCATTTTTTCCAGTTCAATCTACTGACATATATTATGTGGTGACTGTGTTTGATATTGACTGACATGACAAATCCATGTCAAATATTTTGATACTTATAGTGTGGAAGGAGACTGGAAGGATATCAGCATTGGATCACTACCAGTATGGGCAATAGGTTAGAAATTGGCACTGTTTGAAAACGGAAAATAAAATGGACTTGCTGTATCATTTGTACTGGCTCTTGTTCATACATGGGTCTTCCTGGAAATGACCTGGACTAGCCCCAATAAATAGCTCTGTCTGTCCCTCCTTTTCTAGAATTTACACATAACTCCTTCCTGATGAATATTCCATAGATGCATGCGTAAAATGGTTTGTTGTCCAATGATGATAAAGTCACCAGACACAAAAAGCTGGCATGCATATGCATTATTATCATTCGACAGCTAGTACTTAAGAAAGAATGACAAGAAAAGTTTATAGCAGTTACTCCTGAGCATGATTCTGAGCCGGCGTTCAGTACAGAATTCATGTGACTAACACATTAATAGTAAGAAACCAGCAGATGAGCCGTATTGAGAGAACTGTCAAGAGATTTTTACCAAATGCACTAATCTAACAAAGAATAAATGGACCGCCAATGTTATCAGCAAGAGAAGATGAGAAAGCAGCATATGGATTGGTCTGTCCTATTGAGAGGCACAGACTGTTATGAGTGTAATGCTTGTCATTACCTGACAAGCAGACAACGCTAGCTGATTGATCCGTTAAGCTTTAACCGATTCCTAATGTGTATTAAGGAGACAGTGGCCATTGGCAGCTATTGTTATTTAAACATTTACTCAGACTTTCATCATGATTAGACAGTGTGTGTGTGCTCTTTGTGAGAATTAGTAACAAATAATAATCCTCTTCTCCCTGCAAGTCATTATTTGTCTAACACACACAGGCAGAAATTGCAAACTACTGTCATCTTTTCCTGAACAAATAATGAAAGGTAATAAAAATGTAAGGTTATAAACCAGACCTGAGGATATCAATCTGTGCTCATGTGTAGTTGTTTAGACTATCCGTTTAATGATTACTGCTAGAAAAGCCAAAATATTACTAGAGGCAAAAAACAAAAGCGATGACTAAGAGATATAGACTCAGCAATCATTTTATTAGGTACACCTCCTTATCCTACACTCACTGTTCATATTATCAGTTCCAATTACCATGTAGAAGCACTTTCTTCTACAATTCTACAATTACAGACTGTTCTCCATCTGTTTCTTTGTATACATTGTTAAGCCCACTTAACTTACCCTGTTCTCTAATCCCCCCACAGGACCACCACAGATCAGGTACTGTTTGGGTGGTGGATCATTCTCAGCTCTACAGTGAAACTGATGCAGTGACACTGACTGCTGTTGTGTTAGTTTGTGTTGTGCTGGTGTGGAATGGATCAGACACAGTGGTCCTGTTGAAAATGTTAAACATCTCAATGTCATTGCTGGCCTGAAAATATTCCACCTACTAAAAATGTCCAGCCACCAGCATCCTGTAGACAGAATCCTGTGAGCACTGATGAAGGACTAGAGAATGACTAACAAAAACATTGCAACAACAGATGAGCTACTGTCTCTGACTATCTACAAGGTGGGACAATATGATAGATGTGTCTAATAAAGTGCACAGTGAGTAAACGCAGTGTTAAAAAACTCCAGCAGCACTGCTGTGACTGATCTAATCATTCCAGCTCAACACACACTAACACACCACCACCATGTCACAGAATTGCTGAATTTTGATCCACCATTCAAAGTACCTGATCTGTGGTGATCGTGTGAGGATCCTGACCACTCGAGAACATAGTAAAGGGGAAGGACAAAGTATGTAGAGAAACAGATGGACTACAGTCTGTAATTGTAGAACTACAATGTGCTTCTATATTAGGCACATATGATGTCGGGACTGTGGTTAAGTCACTGGACTGTGCAGCAGAACGTCTGGGGTTGATGCTCCAGAACTGCCACTTTTTAAAAACTTTATACCACAATTACTTGGATTGTACACTGGAACATTGTATCAGTTGTAATTCGCTCTGTATTAGTCTGGTAAATGACTAAATGCAGTGGCTAACAAAGCAATTATTGAGCATTTTTTGACTGGAGAATAGTCATTAACTGAGTAATTAAACTCTTAAAAAAAGCCTTAATTGGAGTCGGCAAATCTGAGCCCTCCGTTAAGCCACAGATGAGGCCTGATCTGCTCTACATTCAAAAGAATCATTTAATTAGTCATTTAAGTATATATAAATCAAGATACATTAAAGGCCAAAGGTGAAGGGAGAATTACAGGCTCAGACTTTTTGAATTTATCACATATGGTTCTCGGGTTCAGACTTCATGAAATTCATCTCATATGGTTCTTAATTAGTCTCTACTTATTAGGCTCTACTTGTGACCAAACTACTGATCAGACACCAATGAAGCATGGACATGTTGGAAAGCTTCAACTAGCCACAGAGCTACTGAGTACTGGCTTTATTGCAATATTATAGAGTAATCAGTCTACCATGAAAGCATTCCAAGTGGCTCTGAAGAAAAAGTTTGGGAATATGTGCTGTAAAGTATCACCAATAGACTGAATTTTCCATTCAGATTTATTATGATGCCATACGATAATTGTGTATTACACACTCCTGAGCCATAACATAATGACCACTCACAGATAAGACAAATAACTCATTCATTACCAAGTTCTGGGTTATATTAGATGGTAAAGTCAAAGTATGTTTTGACTTTCCAAGCACTGTCATAGTTTGCTATGTGGTACCAAAATATGGTTTCAAAACAGTAGTAGTATTGCAGACATAGGATAGTGGCCAATGTATGACAACAGTTTGCAAATCAAGATAAAGGTATATGCTGTTTAACGACCAGCTGATCAACGTTCGTTCACTTAAACAACTGAGGTCATACAAATTAGAATAAATTATAAAATGAAATAAAAATCAGCCTTTTAACTCTGGATGTGGTGGGCATAAACAGCTCACCTCAACAGCCAATCAACGTTGTGGATCCAGAGCAAGTGTAACTACCTTATCAGTCGTGTGCTCCATTGCTCACATTTGGACTGGAGACTGGCCAAATAGGTTTTTGTGCAAGTTACTCGTGTTTGTGTGTATGACCGCTTATTTGTAACAAGCTATTAATGGCGTTCATAAGTACATGTGCCTGTCCTATTGTAAGTAGTATTCAAATACACTTGTTTCATCTGGCTGATCTTCCGTCTCGTTCGTAATATTGTCTATCAATGCAATTTTGGTTTCTGTCAAACAAAAGTGTCAGTTCCATCATACCATCCACTTAAGTGTTACAGCTTTCCCCTAGACAGGGTAATAAGAGCGCATTCAGAGGTGATAATTAATGAGTAGTAGACAAGTACTTAAGTACTTTAAGTACATTTGGAAGTATGTACTATTATACTTCTAATTGAGAAAAATGACAAGCCATACTTCAACTTTTACTTTTTTCCATCAGATTTGTTTTAAGTAAAGAATGTGCATACTTCTGCCACCATTGAGTACATTACTGCATTTTCTCCAATTATTTTTATTTTTGAATTTCCAAATATAAAAAATGTGGTCTTATTAGGGAAGCTGTGTAGATGGCAGCGTTCCACTCATATTTTCAGCACTCTAATGCATTTATGTATTGTTTGCATGCAATTTTAGTGTACAAAAATCCTTTATATTTACATTACAGTGGCATAAAAATACTGTGTGAATATGGTAATGTCAAGTCAATGTCCATATCGGTCAGCATCACATATAAAAGCTAAATATCACATGTGTACATACTCAATGGTGAAGGAGGATGTCATATGTGATGCTGATGGCACCTATGACACACCCACACACACACGCTTGATGCATGATATAGTACTCAGTGTCTTTTCTTACATTAGCCAGCTCGTACGGGCTCAGGTGGTGTATGGGTGAAGAGGGCTTATACACTCTGTGTATACTTTGCACGAACTCTTGTAAGTACTCAGACATGGATGTTATTCCCTCTACACAACTATGACCATCTGTCATTATAAATAACCAGCTCCCTTTCTCCTTTCTTCCACATTCTTCTCTCCAAGCATATGTGTGTCTCCCTTGTTGCGCCCTCGCTACATTTTCTTCTCTCTATATATAACAAGGTGAGTGTCTTGCTACTCGTTTGCTGTCGCCTGCCCTCTGAGCTGTATTCTGCGTCATAAATGAGGCAGGCAGGTGGCAGGCCATCACACTGTGCAGCAGAGCCACAATGAACTGGCCTGCCTCACAATCCAACATCTTCACATCTGTATATTTTTCAAAATTTACAGGAGTACTGGGAGTGGAAACAATGAGGAAAATACATGTTTGCAAAAATGTCGAACAATACAGTTTGACAATGACATCCAACTAGGAACTGAATCACTGCCAGATATTGCACGACAAGCAGGTAAAGACAGAGCCTGTCATAGACTTTACACTCCTAAACTGTCCCTCCCATAAACTGGCATTTGTTGAGCAATTACCCGAATTCTGCAGAGCAGAAAACGTGTTCTGTGTGGTGGTGCTGCACTTAAACTAAACCTGTAATGCCTCTCGGAGGATAATTAAGCTCCATTTTATTGAGAAAAGCCTCAAGGTCTGGCAGATGAGGAGGAAAAAATTCACGAAGCCGACAGCAAATCTCTTAAACCGTTGCTACGGCTACTTCCATAAATATCTGATTTAACAGCACAAACCAACACGGTATGGTTAAAGGGATGGAGCGTATGACTGGTATTTACGCAGGCCTTAGACATTTATTGAGAAGTGTTTTGGTAGATGCTTGTCACGAGAAAGCTGCGAGGCCGTGCCATGTTTTGCTTGGCTCACCTGCCCGTTCCGCTTGACTGCTCCAATAAAAACCTTTTCTCTAGCGTTCAGTCTTAATCAAGCCGTTACAAGAGACTTGAAATGACTTTGAAGATGCAGCTCAGAAATATTACGAGGTGTAAGAGAGAGAGATGTGTGTGCAATATCATTCTTCAGATAAAACTGTCTCGGTGTATTCACACACCACTCCATTGCTCCTGTATTGCAGTGGCCTTCGATCAATAACAGTCAGAATGGGAGACAGGGCTACACTCCATATGGACTAACTAAATCCATACAGTGCTCACAGTGTCTGCTCTGATGAAGCTGGCCAAGCCACAAAGAACGGGAGTCATGACATCTTCGGAACAACACGGAGAGTGCGAGCTTGTACCAGAATTGCACACTGATTAGACTTTCTGAACTTTCAGACTGAGGTGTAAATGTCAGCCACAATTGATCAATAAGTATGTCAAGCAAACTAACTGCAGAACTGGAAAGTTAAAAAGTGCAACACACAGACACACTAGCCACATTATTAGAAATATCTGTACACCTGTTCAGTCATGCACTTATCAACCCAATATCCAGCCAACATCATCCTGTGGTTAGAAACTCTGATGAAACACCATGAAAGATACCAATGTGAAAAAAATCAAACGTACAACTAGTGCACAAGATGAAGCAAGGTGGTAGGTGTGCCCAAGAAAATGGCCAATATGTGTTTTCTGTGTTTCTATACACAGTGATGGTGTTGCATCTAATGTACTCACACAAGCACATCAACCACTACCCACAGCATTATAATATATTGTCAGTGGTGGTGCCTGTCTAATCATGGACAGTGTTGAGATGTGCTGATGATTAAGTAACTCTACACCTACAAAGTGCGCCTCTGTATATGTTTATGTATATGTGTATATGTTTAGAGATGCTTGAAAGTTTGTGAACCCTTTAGAAATGTCTATACTTCTCCATAAATATGAGTTAAAACACTGTCAGATTTTCACACAAATATTGTACTTGGTCATTTATTTATTGAGGAAAATAATCCAATAATACATTTTGTGAGTGGGAAAAGTATGTGAACTTTCTCTTTGATGTCACTCACTTGATTATTTCCATTAAGTATTAATATTCAGTCCTCCACATTGGTTTGGAGGATTTTTAGCCCATTCCTCTGTACAAAACAACTTCATCTCTTGGATTGTTTGCATGTTTGATTGGGTTTAATACCGTGGCAGTATTTCATGACAGGAAGGGTTTCGTGAGGGTTGTTCCATGATCGGGCCCTTAGATATGGGTTCTTAGTTTGGTGATGGTTAGAAATTTCTTTGCTTGCTTTGTCTCTGTTGAATATTCCAGCGAATGTGTTTGACATTGAGACTTTTCATTTTTCTTGTAGGTATCTAGGGGATTCTCTAAGCCGGTGTTTTATAGTGATCATGCATTGGTATGTTTCACATTGTGGGAGTTGTTTGCCCTTTAACAAAATGAGTGTGTCAATTTTGTGTATCCAATATGGCATTTGATATTAATTACTTGTCCCAACGATTGTCTGGGTGCGTCTTAGGCCTGTAACTTATGTTGAGACTGAACTCATGCAGTTTGATGCTAGTTTGCAAGTTTCCTAACCTTCTGCCCGAAGTTGGGTTTGGTTTCCCTCACATACCTGCTTCACAACATTTTTTTCTACTGTAATACAAAATCAAGAGAACTTTTGATTGGAATCATTCCAAAAGATTACCTTCAGGTCTTCTTTTTAACCCGTTTTTGTTAGAATGAACCATGGTTGCTTCACAGACAGATGGCCCTGACTTAAATTTTTATTTAGGATTGCCCCTGGGACAATTCCAGAATTCAATTTGTTTCCATCAGTGGTGGCAAAGTTTTTTTGTCCCCTAGCCCAGATGCAGCAAAACAGCAAAAAAACCATGATAACTTGACCACCACCATGTTATCCAACAGATGGCATAAGATTCTTATGCTAGAATGTGATGTTTTTCTTTATGAATTGTCATTTCACAAGCTTTCAAAAGTCTCTATTTTGGTGTCATCTGTCCACAAAATGTTTTTCCAGACTGGATTGTCCACATTATATTCAGCAAACTGCAGATGGGCAGCAATGTACTATTAGGAGAGCAGTGGCTTTGTCCTCGCAACTCTGCCATGCACATCACTATTGTTCAGTGTCCTCCTGATGGTGGACTCAGGAACATTAACATTAGCCAATGTGAGAGAGGCCTGTAGTGGGTTAGAAGTTACCCTGGGATTTTGTTGTTCCTTACGGAATAATCACATGCCTTTGCTCTTGGATTAATCTTTTTATATCAACTAACTGAGTAACCGTGGTCCCCTTAATTTGTTCAATTTGTACACAATCTGTCCCTGACTGTGATTTGTGGGAGTCAAACCTTCTTGAATTGTACCCTATTGATTGAAAAAACAAGCTGAACTCTAATTTCAAACCTCAAAATTGACTCTAACTGCTAGAGGATCACATACTTTTTTTTTTTCCACTCACAGAAGTCAATATGGAATCATTTTCCTCCAATAAATAAATGACCATATATAATAATTTCTTATATTATAATAATAATAATTTCCAACTAATGTTGGTTTTTATTTCTTAAATGGATTCATCTTTTTTTAGGCCTTGGTAGAACTCAGAAAACCCTAAAGGGGTCACAAACCAACTGTAAGTTTAAAATGTAAAGGAAACTGTAATTCCCACATTAATATTGGTTTTCTACGGCAAAACAGTTTTAGGTCCCACAAAAAAAAAAACACTCATTTTTTCTTTTCCCCTCCCCTCCCTAACAGAATAAACTGATTGAACTACCACAGTTAGTAAAAAAACATAACTCACACTATCCAGCTGCCAAATTAATGCTCAGAATTATTTTAGAAAAATAATGGTCTATCAGTATTCCTTTGCCCTCTTGGATCAATTTTTTTTTTGTCCACCACTTTTTAACAAATCCCTTATACTCCTAAAATCATTATGCTTGCAAAAAAAGAAAGAGCAAATTAGCACATCCATCCATGGGGCTCACAGAGACCTTTTGCTCCAAAGTAAATTTAAAAAAAACGTATTGCCTGGGTTTAAAATTAATGCCAGCTCTGCCTTAAATGTTAAACAAGAAAAGGCAATGAGCAGATTAGATGAAAGTGAAGGCATAAATGAGTTTTAAAATAATCTTCTCACACAGCGCTATAACCCTGCGGATAGTCTTGGCCGGTACGGGGCGTCTGCCCATTCTCCTGGCGGTGCCGTGAGGGAGCATGTGGTATCCCCCCCCCCCCCCCCACACCCCCCCCCCCCCCCCCCCCCCCCCCCCCCCCCCCCCCCCCCCCCCCCCCCCCAGAAAAAAATAAAAACCCCCCCCCCCCCCCCCCCCCCCCCCCCCAAAAAAAAAAAAAAACCCCCAAAAACCCCCCCCCAGAACCCCCCCCCCCCAACCCCCCCCCCCAAAAAAAAAAAACCCCCCCCCCCCCCCCCCCCCCACCCCACGGTAAATCGCTTAGCCTCGTTTCACCAGGTCCTCGGCAGGACCTTCTCGGATTGACTTTGAATCAGCTCCCTCGTGTCCCACCACGTTCAGCAGGTCAGCTCGGTGAATAAACCTGCAGCCTGAACACTACTGCCAAGCACCTCCGATATGGTGCTGGCAAGAGACCCACAAGAATGAAACTTTTGGTAAAATATGATTTTTAAATAAAAACATGGTTCAAACACATATTGCCCTGTTCCCAATTTCAGCTCTTTATTTGAAGCACTATATCACCCAAAGTGAAACGTATCATTATTGGAATTATAGCTAAGCTTTTATAAACAATTATATAAAAGCAAGACACAAATCAAATAAGTAGTTTTTTTGAGAGTTTGGTTGAAGATTTGTTGGAAACATATGTCCTTTATAAACCATGTAAGCTTACATATTTATTAACCATATAATCATTTACATCTTATAATATATATTTGTATTTCTTTTCTAATTGTGGTGAGTCCCCCTACTTTTCGTTCACACTAAGTCCTCTTTGAAAGACCTGATTTTTAGGTGCTTCTCTCACTTCCGGCTGAGAAAGTACAAGGAAGTTCTCCTGGCCTTGGGAAGTCCTTTATCTTATCAGTTTTTGCAGAGTGGTGGGTTATGTATGGGTAAAATGGTATACAAGCAGGCACATGCCTGTAAAACTCCAGTGTTGGACTTGAGTTGTTTTCACATTTTCATGTGTATAAATTGAGATCGGTACTTAAACATTTTTTGTAACTTTTGATTAATAAGCAAATTTATATTTTATTCAAAGTGAATCGTTTGTTATTATGCAAAGTACATATATGAAAATACTATTAATTTTTTTGAATGTTAAAGTGGCATTAAAGCCTTCCATGGTCACACAGATTAAGGAAGCCCTAATCTGGCATTTTTAATAAAAATTCCATGTAAGAATTGAAAATTACAATTTTTATATACCAAAAAGCTAGAAACCAGGAAAACCAGACGTTTTGCACTTAAAATAAAAAATCTCAATCTGGGCTAAAAGGTTTGTCTTCACTTCTTTTTGCCATGGGGTGTCAGGATGACCCTGAGGGTGGGACAATAGTGGCTCCATGGGAAGAAGTTTTTTTTTTCTAAAAGTTGGAAAAACCATTACGTAATGCATAGCTATTGAATAACATGAAACACACAGAACTTTTGGATCCTCTGGCACTCTTCTGTCTTCTGCATCGCTGTTTATGAATTGTGGTTTTGTCCTTTATTTTTATTTGCCGATAACTCATGAGTAGAATCAATAGAAATTGTCGTGCTTTCTTTCAACTGAAACTCTAAAAAAAATCGGGTTGAGTGGTGATTTTTTGATTAAGTGAGCAGAAATGTATTCTGTCCAAGAAACCTTGACAGTTTCAAAGTATATGTTTTTTTTGTTTAGAGTTTTAAGTGTAAAATAGCATAAGCCATTGACTGATTTGTAATGAATGACTATATAAACCACATATACAATAAATGAACCCAACAAACAAGTATACAATCAAGTTAAATATATTATGGTGTGGTAATGATCACAACAGTAAGGAGGGAATATTCCTGATTAGTCCATAGGCAAAAAGTGGAAAAGTCCACATGACATGCTAACACCCAACAACTGCCATGATTCCAGGGTTTTTAGTTTTTCTGGCCAGTGCCGTCCCGATGCAGAGGGATGGACCAAGTTCCAGGTGATAATCCCCCCCAGTGCCTGGGATCAGCAATCCTGTACATTACAAACACATAACATAGACACAACATACGCATGTTACTAATAATACACTTTTCTGCTTTTGGAAAAAAAATGATCAGCATGATAAATACAAACCATAACAGCTTTGAGATAAAGGCAAACAGAACACATTTGTAACCGATCCGCCACCCTGGGCCGGTAACCCCTCCCTTACTAAACAAATGTGATGCACAGCAAAAAGAAGAGGTCTCTCAGCGTACTGCCTATTAGGGAACTATTTCATAGCTGTTAAGCAATGTAAGTAGAAATGTCCAATTTTCATGGAAGGCATGATCTAGGCCTAAAGACATGCAGTTTTTCTAGCCCAACATTTCACATGATCTCTAGAAGCCACCTTTTAAAGGTCAGAGAGGATGCAAGCATCCACTGGGAAGAATGGTGTATGGCCACAAATGTGGTGAAAGCTATAATGTATTGATCAGATTCAGGCAAGTTTGGGGTTTGTGAGAAACCATATAACATTGACAATGGATTCAGGTATATAGGGACAGAGTGCTCATCTATGAGTATGTCGATAGTGTAGGGCAGCCTGTGACTGGCACATATAGATGAATTGTATACCCTATTAAGAATGCGTATTTACTTAATGTCTATACTGTATGTTATTAAGAAATTTACATAAAATGGGGTATACCTTTACATTTGAGCTATTTGTATATATTATATTGGTGTGTTTTTTTAAAAATACTTCATACTTTATACTTTTTTAAATACTTTATACTACACAGCATCTACAGACTTGCTCTCATTGTACTTGTACAGTGACAATCAACATATCTTATCTTCTCTCATCTTATCTGAGTCAACTGGCTATCGAAGACTGGAATGCCAAGATTTTGTTGAAAGGTGAGACTGATGGGATGTCAGTAGAGTGAATTACCCTGTTTGTGTGGCAAAGATTAATTTGCCTTTAGTCACATCAAAAGTGAGTATACTGTACATGTTTTAAAACATATTAAGCTTAAGAAAATGGGTGAAAGAATTTGGTCAAAGTGACGAGTCCCATTTAATTACATAACAGAAAAACATGGAAAGACACCACCTAGGTATAGTTCATTAAAAGTATTTTTATTGCCTAGCCAGGGGCAGAAGATGCGAGCAGTGTGTGATGAAAGAAATTGATGGTTCTGTAGAATGGGGGTGTGGGTAGAGCCCCTATGAAACCCATGTTGTTTCCTAAATTGAAGCCAGATTTTAATTTTGATCAACCAAGTTGTCAAAAACTCCCGTAGATGAGAGGGGTAGTTGGGAACAGATCAGGCAGTGCATAAAGCAGTTTGCGGTGGACAGCTCGAGGGGTACCCACAGAGGGCAGCAATCTGGCATGTTGGGTTTGGTCCAAGAAAAGAGTTTGAGGAAGTTGCAAGGCCAGTAGAAACAGCAAATACTGACAGGACAAGCCCACCTTCACCTGAAGAATGAGTGCTGCCCAGGCATGTGTCTGGTCTTGGTCAATTAAGTCATGACCTACTGGAGAAGGGCAACAATCTTTATAAGAAGGAACGAAACAGATGCTCAGATTCACAACTCTGTACTTCAGTGACTGAAAGGGAACCAAGTCATTCTGTCATGATTGACCCAACTTGGGGATAGTGCAGATTATTAAACAGCTCAAACTAAATTTGGGTATGGGGCTGATATTCAGAATTGTAGAGTGAAGGATGTAGAAAAACATATGTATTATAGTTAATATATGTACTGTACCATAAAAAAAAGTTTAATTGAATAAAATATTGTAAAAAAAATTGTTATTGGCCTCCCTGTAGTTAATACTTTGTACAAAATTCTTTGTACAAGAAGTTGAGAGCATCCCTCATGACCCATTTTTACTTTCTTGGCAGAGGCAGACAAATTTTGTTTTAAAATGTCTTAGTATTCATGGAGCCCATGACACCAAGTACCCTAACAAGATTCGCATGGCCTTTGAAGTAAAAACAGCCCCACAATATCACAGATGCTCTACCATGCTTACAGTAGGCATGAAGTTATTTTTAAGTGTAGTCATCCTTCTTTTTACACAAAACACACCTTTTGTTGCCAAAAAACTACATTTGTGTTTCAACTGACCATAGAATGCGGTTCCAGTCAAAGTCGCAGAAGTGTTTAGCAAAATATAGGCAATTATGTTTGAGGTTATAGGACAGGAGAGCCTTTAGAGTCCCAAGGTAAATTAGTATGAAAATCTGCTCCAAATAAAAAAACAATGTCTTGCAAGGGTCTTGCTATTCTCAAATGTACAAGGCCCTAAAGGTACAGCAAATCCCTATTTCACTATCAGCTATTAAGAGAATAGGTAAACACTTTTAAACAACACAATAATAGCTAATTATGATGATAATGATGATGATGATGATGATTATTATTATTATTGTTGTTGTTAATATTATTATTATTAGTAGTAGTAGTAGTAGTAGTAGTAGCAATAGCAATTATCATATTACTATTTAAAGCAAATTCATTCTAAATCCTTCATATCCATTTTTATTTCAGATCAGTTTCAGTTTTGGATCACATATAACAGATACAGAGTGTGCATGAGTGCACGTTTGTTGGGATCAGTGTCTGGGGATGAGCAGGTCTGCTGGGAGTTGCTATGGTGAGGGGCTCAGAATGTTGATGTCTTGTTTGTACAGAGTGAGGATCTGTGGGGTGTTTGCTCACCTCGTGACATTCAGTACTGTAAACATGAGAACTGAGACACCAGCTGAACTGACCTGTTCACCCCAAGTTCTCACCCATTTGAATCCTGTACACACACTCTCTATGAGGCAGAAAGTGCTGTGACTTTATCTGCTCTGGCTTTGGTACAATGGCTAGCTTCACACGAGGCTCACTTGACATTTGTACAGGCGATCTTTGCTGTAGACATGTCTTTACAACACTCACTACAGAACAACAACCTGCAGCCATTCTTCTTTCAATATCTCATTGTGTTGCATAAACAATACAGAGCTGAATGCCAGGTTTGAAGAACAGCCTTGAAGCTATTTCAAACAAGTGTGCCAAGTCTTGGCTGTACTTCAATCCTTTGTATTACACTCGTACTATAACACCACCCAAACCTCCTACAACATGTTCTGCAGTAACTCTGCATTGGACCTTCTACCAGATAGCGAAAGAAGAGGCACTGTGTGCACACTTTTAATATGAATGTTAACCAGAAGACATGGCTGACAGTTTCAGGGCAAAGGAAATGTCTCTTGTGGATGAGCAGTTGGGAAATAAAGATGGCAGTAGCAATGGCTGGAACAGGCACGCAGCTCTGACCAAATTTTGCATCTGTTCTGAAATAATGTCATGGCAATATGTCCATATTCCCACTACCCTGCTCCGCTACAGTGCTGCCTGTACTACAACGCAGCTGCTCCAGTCAAATAGCTTAGGAATGGCTAGAGAAAATAATCATCAGCTACTGAGCCGAGCCACCACAGGGGACCAGGTCAGAGCTTAACGGCCAGCATGGGGATTTCTACTCCTGCTCATAAATTTGACTGGATCAAAAACACTGATGCTCTTGATCTCCCATTCTGCACCAGGCGATTAAATGATTACGCTAAAATATGCAATCCTCCAGGTAGGTAGTTGGAGCAGAGCGTTGAGCTTATTCAAGTGACCGCCTTCAGCCTGAAGGACAAAAAAAAATTAATAAAAAATAATAGCACGTCTAAATTCTAGATCTGATGAATTATGGATTGGCTCAGTTGAGTCTCATCATGCAGAACCATCTGCACAATTATGACCCATGCAGTGACCAGGTTGACTGCTCAAGTTAACAGACTGGAAACAGGAAGGCAGGCCAATTCAACAGGTGGCCCGCAGACCTTGACACGCTGTGAGCCACAGAAATGATTCCGGAGGTGGGGGACTGGATAAGCAAAAACTCTCTGATAGAGTCCCATACTGTCTACTATGTATTATGTCAGTGACAGCATTGGTGGTGTACTTTAATATGTAATATGGGATGCACCTAAAGTAGCCACTTGTGGCTCAGTGGTTAAGCTTGGCTATTTATAAGTTTGTAAATTCTAATCAGAGCTCTGACAGACTGCCACTGTTGGGCCCTAAGGCAAGACCCCCTTTAAACACCAAATGTTCAGCTCAACTGCAGCTCACTCTGAATAAAGGTCAACTCATACCAGCTTCACACGCACAGTCACACCCCTATGCCAGTACACAGGTGGTAAGTATCAAAGTACTTCTGTTCAATTTTTTATGTATCTGTACTTTACTCATATTTTCTGCAACTTGCCACATTAATTGAAAAATATGTACTTTTTACTTACTATATTTTCAAAAACATGCTTCATGCTTCACATTTCTGAAAATAGTTATTTATCTATTTTATTTAGTTTTCTTTTTTTATTTAGGAAGGTGAAATATGAAAATATAAGGTAAAAAGGTTTTAGGACCCAAATGCAGTTAGCTCCAGATGGAAATGCTGAACCCAATATAAATAAATAGAAAGATAATAAACAAAACAACAAAAAAACAAAACAAGTGCAGTGGGCTGTGGATAGAACCATAGGCGGAAGCATCGGTTAACCGCTGTGTAAACCGAATGCGCCACTCAACCACTGAAAAAAAAAAAACATAAACTTAAACCAACGCGGACGCCATAAGCACACAGCGCATGTGGGCTGACCTGCGCTTATGGTGTAGCTCCACTGTGCCAACGGTGTAAGCAGGCCTGCGCCTGCGCAGAGCGACAGGACTCAAATGGATCGCAGGTGTCGGTGCGAATGACCGTTGCGCAGGGATTGGTGTGATTGACCGTCGCGCAGGGGTCGCGCAGGGGTCGTGTATGGTATGAAACCAGGTGGCGCGGCGGGCTCAGGTACAGAACCAGGTGACGTGGTGGTCTAAGTGGAGTGGCGGGCTCAGGTAAGGAGCTAAGCGGCACGGCGGGCATGTACGGAATCAAAAACCTGCGTAAACCATTCCTCTCGCTCCCTGCCCCTAAGTCTGGTCCGATCTTCAGCACAGATTGTCAGATCAAATAAATCGGCCAGAGAGAAAGGGGATGGCAGGAGATCGAGCTCCCACCTCAGCTGTGCTACAAGACCCTCCTTAGAAATGGCATAAGCTTTGGCTTATCCCAGCCAGTCTCTGTCATCACCATGTGGAATTCTGCAATATAATGAGAGACAGGCCGGAAGTGCTGGAGGATCATGACTATGCGGGCAAGATCAATGCTACGAGCCATTGGTGGACTTGTGACCGACCAGGGGGTGGCAGTGTCTGGACCGGCATCACCCCTATGGTGTGCTGACGCCAATTGGGGCGATTGGGGACCTCTATAAAGAAGTCCCAGAAGCTAACTCTGGGTCCTGAACTAGTCGTATCGCATAATAAAATCCAGGCAAACCGTGAAAACAAAAATAAAAAGGGGTTTTAGGACCCAATTACAGTTAGAAAAAGAAAAAGAAACTCAAACAAAAGTGGACGCTGTAAGCGCTCAGTGCATGTTGGCTGAGCTGCGCTTATGGTGTAGCTCCTCTATGCCAATGGCTTAAGCATCGAGAAAGTGAATCATGATTCTCCCGTGAGTGTGGGAGCATGATTCGGATGCAAAAACAAAGGGACGAGGTTGATTTCAAGACAGCACAGCGTCCTTTCGCAGCATGATAGCGTGGGGAGTGCTACTTCTCCTGCGGTGATGAGGGGAGAAAAAAAGCCCTGAACGGCTATGTGCAAGAGTAGAATCCTGACCCTGCGCTAGCCATTAGCGTTAACCTCGGACCTTCAGGTCCTACATGGCCTACCTCCTTTGTGAGGCAGGTCTACCAATTTCCCTAATGTGATCGCAAAACAAACCAAAAATGAGCGCACCCGAGGCGGGTGAGGTCTCAGTAGGTCGGTAATACAAGGATGCGACACCTAACTGAGTTCAAATGTGCTCTTATATACAAGAGCCAGCACATGTGGCTAATTGCACAATCATGCCAAATGAACGCTGTGGCATGCACGAATGACCCGAGCATGCATACGGCCAAAATATGAGTCAACACTGCCCACCTGACATCACAAGCCAGGTTCAGCATGACTCGTGATAGCATTTCTTTGGACTGTGGGAGAAAACCGGCGCACCTGGGAGTAAACCACACGAACACGGTGAGGACCCAGACCGCTACACCTGGGAAAGAACCCAGGACACCTTCTCGCTTTGAGGTGACAGTGCTACCCACCGAGTCACCGTGCCACCTGTGTACCTATATGGTATGATAAATGGTCAGTAATTCTAAAATACAAATAGGTGTCAAGTATGCTGTACAGAATCAATGAGAATCTGTACCACTCAGGACGTGGTCCAGAAACAGGGGGAGTTACTGAAAGCTGTGAATCAGTGCTAATCCCAGAACCTGATACAGTGCCATGCTGTGAGTGCACTAAGCCTCTAAATTCTTACAGCTATTATGTCCCTAGGGTAATATATCTGCCCAGGCATGCTTTTAGCACCAGCTGGGTGGCGTTCAGTGACCACGGGGGGGAAACCCTACACTGACTCAGTAACACGACACATGACAGACAGTTGTTGATCAAAGTGAGGACAGGGAGGGATGGGAATTGTGATTTCAAATGGATATCTGAAGGACAAGGATTCTGCAATAGCAGTGAGTGTACTGACTCAGAATACCCTAAGCATTAGCTAAATGATGACCATGTAGCATAGAAACCCAATGTCCCATCCGTAATAAAGAATTCCATAAGCAATGCTGTAGAAAGTGCACGCTTTATGTCTAGCATTTTATCTGCTTTGAAGTTCTTCATGAAAAAACTAAAACCAACGATCTATACAATATGCAGGAGGCACTGGCCTGAGAAAGGGCATGGCCTTGCTAAGCCTGTCTCTTGCTCTCTTTCTCATTTACACTGAAGCATTCAACACACTTATGCTGCTTCCACACTTGACTGCCTTTGAACAAGCTGCATACTTGACCGCATCCCAAAACACATGACACAAATGAGAGAACAGGCGAACCCAAAACGCCTCATTTCCTGCCCATCTACAAAAACACACAAATACGCACACGGCTGGGAGGACGTATTTACACTGAGGTGGAGTCTTATCAGACTGACAGCATGATAAGGAGATATGACAAGAGTCTCATTGTGAGTATGCTGGGAGGCGTCACACAAATGAAATAAATGCCCACTGAACGTTTTCCATTTCACACTGTTAGTGGGCTTCACTGCGTTTGCGAGAGTGTCATATTGTGTGAATATGTTTTCAACTTTAACTAGCCTTAATCAGACAATGAAAAACGAGGCTCTCCTCCACATACAAAGTCAAAAGTCATTATATTGTTTATTGTCATTATATGGTTCAAATAACAAAATTCCAGATGCTAAAACCCAGGTGCATACACAAACATGAGACCAACCATTTTGGTAAAATACACATAAGATTAGCATAAACAGACAACACACTACTGGAAGAAGTCATTTCAAGTCCAAATAGTAATATTGCACAAATCCAGATGTAATATTGCACATGCCCAGGTGTACTATTGCACATGAATTTCACATAGTTAATAAGGATTCCACACGTGGTTATAGCCTACCTGAGGGCATCAGGTCAAACAGGTGAAAAGCAGGATGAGAGTGGTCTCTGAGGATGAAAGAGCATTGTCCAAGGCAACGAGAACTAGCAATATCAGCCAGGGAGGGCAAAGGGCACTCGACAATCTTTTGGGCAGAATTTATGATCCTTTGCAGGTGCTCCTTTTCAGAGTATGTGAAACCTAGATACCACACACTAATAAAATATGCTAAAACTTTCAAAGGCAGCCCTATAGATAGTCACCAGAAGCTTCTGATCCAAATAATTTTTCTTTAAAACTTTGAGGATATAGAATTGCTGTTGGGCCTTCTTTACCTTTCACACCCTCTGTCAAGTCCAGTCAAGTCAGATTTATTACTATAGTGCTTTTTACAATGGAGCATTGTCTCAGAGCAGCTTACAATTTCAGATTATCTTCTAGTATCTAGGGCCATTCACAAACTGAACAAGCCTAGGGTGGCAGTGGCAAGGAAAAACTCCCCAAACGTTATAAGGAAAAAACATTTGGAGGACAAAGACTCAAAAAGGGACCCATCCTCCTTGGGTGGCTTAGATGAGAAATGTAAGAATTAAACTAATTTATCTAGTCAAATAAATTTGTGGTGATAGTTAATACAGAAACTAAGTAAATATTAACAGATAGACAAATTATTGTATAAAATAATGTAAAAAATATGCACCCCAGCACCTGAAAGCAGATGTCTGTGTTTGTGGACCAAGAAAGCCCTTCCAAAATGTGGACCCCAAGACATGTAAAAGACAATACCCTCTCAACAAATTCCCGATTTATAAGGAGAGGGGGATAAGCCATACTAGATTTGACAGTCTGTGATCTTTTTTTCTTTTTTTTTTAGTTTTGACACTCAAATACATACAGAATACAACCAGGGTATTTCTTTTTCCAGGGGTAAAGAGAGAGTGAAAAAGGTTAAAAAAAAAAAAAAAAGAATCTCTAATCATAATTAGAATCAGAATATGACCTAAAACATCATCGGATTTTCACACAAGTCCTAAAAGTAATAAAGAGAACCCAGTTAAACAAATGAGATAAAAATATTATACTTGATCATTTATTTATTGAGGAAAATGATCCAATATTACATACAGTATTAATGAATGGCAAAAGTATGTGAAACTCTAGGATTAGCAGTCAATTTGAAGGTGAAATTAGAGGCAGGTGTTTTCAAGCAATGGGATGACAATCAGGTGTGAGTGGGCACCCTGTTTTATTTAAAGAACTGGGATTTGTAAAAGTCTGCTCTTCACAACACATGTTTGTGGAAGTGTGTCATGTCACGACAAAAGATTTCTGGGGACCTCAGAAAAAAAGTTGTTGATGCTCAAAAGGCTGGAAAAGGTTATAAAACCATCTCTAAAGAGTTTGGATTCCAACAATCCACAGTCAGACAGATTGTGTACAAATGGAGGAAATTCAAGACCATTGTTACCCTCCCCAGGAGTGGTCAACTAACAAAGATCACTCCAAGAGCAAGACGTGTAATAGTTGGCGAGGTCACAAAGGACCCCAGGGTAACTTCTAAGCAACTGACGGCCTTGCTCACATTGGCTAATGTTTAATGTTCATGAGTTCACCATCAGAAGAACACTGAACAACAATGGTGTGCATGGCAGAGTTACAAGGAGAAAGCCACTGCTCTCCAAAAAAAGAAGTTTGCTAAAGATCATGTGGACAAGCCAGAAGGCTATTGGTAGAATGTTTTGTGGACGGATGAGACCAAAATAGAACTTTTTGGTTTAAAAGGAAAGCGTTATATTTGGAGAAAGGAAAACACTGCATTCCAGCATAAGAACATTATCCCACCTGTGAAACATGGTGGTGGCAGTATCATGGTTTGGGCCTGTTTTGCTGCATCTGGGCCAGGATGGTTTGCCATCACTGATGGAACAATTAATTCTGAATTACATTAGAGAATTCTAAAGGAAAATATCAGGACATCTGTCCATGAACTGAATCTCAAGAGAAAAAAAAGTGGGTCATGCAGCAAGACAACGACACTAAGCACAAACATCGTTCTACCAAAGAATGGTTAAAGAAGAATAAAGTTTTGGAATGGCCAAGTCAAAAGTGACCTTAATCCAATCGAAATGTTGTGGAAGGACCTGAAGCGAGCCCCAGTTAATGTGAGGAAACCCACCCAAACACATCCCAGAGATGAAGCTGTTTCTGTACAGAAGAATGGGCTAAAATTCCTTCAAGCCGGTGTCCAGGGGGACTGATTCAACAGTTATAGAAAAATGTTTTAGTTTGCAGTTATTTGCTGCACAGGGGGGTCACACCAGATACTGAACGCAAAGGGTTTCACATACTTTTGGCACTCACTAATATGTAATATTGGATCATTTTTCCTCAATAAATAAATGACCAAGTATAACATTATCTCCACTTGTTTAACTGGGTTCTCTATTATCTACTTTTAGGACTTGGTGTGGAAAATCTGATGATTGTTTTAGAGGTCATATTTATGCAGCAGAAATATAGAAAATTCTAAAACGGTTCAACAAACTTTCAGCACCACTGTACAATATTTTTGACTTTACGATGGGATTCCGATAATAATCATAAATACGCATTCCAGCAAAAAAAAATAAAAATCCCTGAATTTTGAGTTTCAAATTTGTTCCAAGTAAGTGATAGGTGATATGTAGGTATTACGCAGTAACTCTCCTACACTCTTGGATGAGGAAGTCGGCAAGTGACCATAGGGAGTCACATAGTGGAAGGGATGACCCGTTGGGAACTGTACTGAAGGAAAAGCTTATGGTAGTAAATTATGGTATGTGTTTTTCACTTTTTCAAACAAACACATATATTCCATAATGTAACATGATGATCTTATTAAAATACTTTATTATAAATAAGCTTTAACGTTAATGTTCTTTTCCCCAAATGTGGCAGGGGGTCACGGCCATGTTTTAAAACATGTTTTAATGTACACTACCACAGTGGCAATACTCTCCAAGCCACTCAGCAAGTGTGCGTGGAAAAGTAGGGAGTCACATGATGGAATTGATGAGCGCTGAGGAAATGTAGAAGGGAAAGCCATGGTCGTGGTCGTATTTTAAACATGGTTAATGTAGCCTACTCTATGATATATGCGCTATATATTAAACTCCTTGATTTATGCTAAATTTATCTATATCCCCATCATAAATCAGAGACTACCTGTGCTGAGGCTGTCAGTGTCTGGAGTCTGTAGCCTCTATTTTCATAGCACAGCTGCTGTCCTAACCCCTGAGCAGTACAAATGCTTAGTAATGGTTCATTTAACACATGGGACTACTTATATAACAATTAAATCAAATTATGTTTTATGCCAAATGAACACTACATATATGAGGCACCCCTTTTATTGAAAGGGTTTGCCCAATACGGTGGGGCAAAAATTTATTTAGTCAGCCACTGACTGTGCAAGTTCTCCTACTTAGAAAGATGAGAGAGGTCTGTCATTTTCATCATAGCTACACTTCAACTACAAGAGACAAAATGTGGAAAAAAAATCCAGGAAATCACATAGTAGGATTTTTAAAGAATTTAATTGTAAATCATGGTGGAAAACAAGTATTTCATCAATAACAAAAGTTCATCTCAATATTTTGTAACATAGCCTTTGTTGGCAATGACAGAGGTCAAGTGTTTCCTGTAAGTCTTCACCAGGTTGGCACACACTGTAGCTGGTATTCTGGTCCATTCCTCCATGGCAGATCTCCTCTCTAGAGAGCAGTGATGTTTTGGGGCAACACGAACTTTCAAACTCCCTCCACAAAAATTTTCTATGGGTTGAAGTCTGGAAGACTGGCTAGGGGGGCCACTCCAAGGACCTTGAAATTGCTTTTTACGGAGCCATTCCTTCATTGCCTGAAGCAGTGGTGTTTGGGTCATTGTCATGCTGGAAAGACGCAGCCATGTTGCATCTTCAATGCTTCTCACTCTTTCCCTTAACCACGGATCAGTCGTCCTGTCCCCTTTGCAGAAAAAACAGCCCGAAAACTATTTGATGTTTCCACCCCCATGCCTTCACAGTATGTATGGTGTTTCTTTGGATGCAATTCAGCATTTCTTCTTCAAAACCATGACAAGTTGAGAGTTTTCACCCACCAAAAAAGTTTCTACCTTTTGGTTTCATCTTGACCACATGATTTTCTCCCAATCCTCTTTCTGGGATCATCCATATGCCCTCTCTGGCAAAAAAATTCAGACGGGCCTGGGACATGTACTGGCTTAAGCAGGGGGACACGCCTGGCACTGCAGGATTTCTGAGTCCCTCTCGGTGTGTAGTGTGTGTTACTGATGGTAGCCTTTGGTTTACTTTAGTCCCAGCCTCTCTGCAGGTCATTCATCAGGTCCGTCCGTGTAGTTCCTGGGATTTTTGCTCACCGTTCTCATGATGCATTTTGACCCCACGAAATGATATCTTTGCTTGGGGGGCCCCAGATCGAGGGAGATTAACCAATTTGTCTTGTATGTCTTCCATTTTTACTTACTTTCTAATTGCTCCCACAGTTGATTTATTCACACCAACCTGCTTGCCTATTGTTAGATTCACTCTTCCCAGCCTGAGGGCAGGTCTACAATTTTTCTTCCTGGTTGTCCTTCGACAGCTCTGTGGTCTTGGCCATGGTTTGAGTTTTGGAGTCTGACTGTGGAGGCTGTGGCCAGGTGTCTTTTATACAGATAACGAGGTCAAACAGGTGCCATTAATACAGGTAACGAGTGGAGGACAGAAGAGCTTATTAAAGAAGGTCTGCGAGAGCCAGAAATCTTGCTTGTTTGTGGGTGACCAAATATTTATTTTCCACCATGATTTACAATTAAATTCTTTAAAAATCCTACAGTGTGATTTCCTGGATTTTTTCCTCATTTTGTCTCTCATAGTTGAAGTGTACTTATGATGAAAATTACAGACCTCTCTCATCTTTCTAAGTAGGAGAACTTGCACAATCAGTGGCTGACTAAATACATTTTTGCCCCACTGTATATCCACACTCACTGCTAACAGGTGCTTGAAATTAAGCACACACACTGAAGTGCTTAGCAACTTTTCTAATGTGGCACCGGCTTAAGATGGCACATATCCACCGAGTGAGTTTGTCAAATTTCTGCACTGCAAAAGACGCCCTAGTTATCTGTATGCACTGTACTTGTGAAGTGGAATCTTCTAGGAGCAATAGTAGGTTTGCTGCATAATCATTAGGTTACACAAGCTGAAGAAAGCTGAAATGTGTAGTGTTTAAAAAAAGACTGTACTCGATTGCAACACTCACTACTGAGTTCCATACTGCCTTTGAAAGAAATGTATGTATAATAACTCATTGTTTAAAATTTAAGATTACCATAAAAATAACAATGAAATCTGTGTGTGGTGGATACCACATCCATAATGTCAGCTGTATAGTTTGGTGGGGGATGAATAATGGTCTGGGGTGGAATTTAGACAGGTGACTTCAGAGTGTAGCATAAAGTCAAGTCAGCAAGTTTTCTGTGATTCAGTTTCAGTGTGAACTCACATTAGAATGGGGAAGTGATGTGAGCAACTTCCCAATAAGGCAAACTAGCCAGTATTTTTCAAAAAACTTCCAACTGTGATGCAGTTGTGTAGCAGTGTCGAGAGTATAGAGGAGCATGGGTGTGATTGGAGGGAAAAACATTGAGCCAAAAGGGGATCCTGTGGATATAAACAACTCATGGGAATCGAAAGGGGTCAGAGGAGGATGTCAAGATGGACTATAAAAGCAGATGACCAGTTCAAGTGCCACTGCTGTGTAAGGGAAGCAGAAAGACTCCCGTGGGCAAAAGAGCGCAAAAATTGGATCACTGAGTAGTGGAAAAATATCGCCTGGTCAAATGAATCCAGATTTCTGTTGTTGCACCATGTTGATAAGAGGGTCAAACTTTGGCGCAAGCAGTCTGAATCGATGAACTCTTCCTGTCAGGTGTCAACAGAGCATGTCAGTACCACTATCTAATCTGTGCCAACTGTGAGAAACTATACTGTCTTCATGCAATATTCCTGCAGAATGATTTCAATACCTATGCCAGAATTACTGGATTCAGAACTGCTGATATTCTGAAAGCCAAAGGAGGGCCAACACACTACCATATAGGTAATTCAGATTCAGTGTAAATAATGATGTTATATATATTAGAGTTTATATATGTACGGTGGTACCTCGGTTCTCTATCACGTCGGAAATCATCGAATTCGGATTCTCTACGCATTTTGACTAACCAATTAGGTCCGGTTCTCCTCGCTTTCTCGGTACTCGATGCACTTGCTTAAACTTGTATAAGTCGAGTTAGTACGAGTCGAGTCACGATTCAGTACACAGTGATTCAGTCTGTTTCTCAGTGAAGACCTCAGCCATTTTTATTGTGTTTTTTATTTTCACATTTACAGTATTATATTCTTATTCCAAACAAGTCTCAAAGGATCCTAAAAAGGTTCATGAATACAGACAACTGAAAGGAAATGAAGGACTGAGTCCTAGAGATCACTTTCAGGCTGAGCAGTTACATTTACATTTACAGCATTTAGCAGACGCCTTTATCCAGAGCGACTTATAATTGATACAATCTTATAATCCAAGCAACTGTGGGTTAAGGGTCTTGCTAAAGGACCCAACAGTGGCAGCTTGGCAGAGGTGGGATTTGAACCCTGGACCTTTTGGTCCATAGTCCAGTACCTTATCCACTAGGCTACCACATTCCGCATTGGCAGCTAGCACCCGGAGTTCACCAACAGAATAAGTGTTTTGTTTTTACTTTCAATCCATTACTCACTAAATTCCATGAGATTTTCAACCCTTTATGATAAAATAAGCTGTGTGTTACTAATTTTGGCCAACTGTACGTAAATGTATAAGTGTTTTAAACGGCTCTGCTATGATACAGTACAGACTATATTAAACTCCTCAGTCCATGATACATTTAAATAAATTAATTCAATTTCCATTATTCCTTATGGAAAAAAAAATTGTTCGGTTCTCGAAAAGCCTTCTGGAACAAATTAAAGATGAGAATCGAGATACCACTGTACATATAAAATATCTCTATTTGTTTGCATACATTTTTAGGGTTCTTATCACTATTCTCATCACCTCTTGATTTGAATTGGAAATCTGATTCTTTATAACCAGTAAATTGCTAATTGATTCTTTATTTCTTTAGATACATGCTTATTCCCAGTGAATGACTTCAGTTTTGAATAAATCAGTGGTCCAGCCGCTCAGAACAAGCAGATTATGGGTTCAGGATGTAATTATATCCATTATATTATATTTGTCCTTGCCCGGTGGACAAGAATCAGGCACATAAAATGTCTTCCACCAGCATTTTTAAAACCTGTACATAAACCAGGGAACACGTTCTGATCCCTATTGGCTTTCACTGTTAAACAAAAAATGTTATCTGATATGTATTTTTGAAAGCAGTGCACTCCCAGTAATATTTCTGCTGGCACGACACTTCTTGCTGTTGCAACTGTATCCCCTTTCTGAATCCCACTAACTGCTGCACTACAGATATCAATGCGTTCTAGCCAGTAATAGGGAACATTTGTATTTGTTCCATAAATTGTATTAACCATATTAATGCTGACATTATCTTGTCATACATTAGTTCTAAATTGTAGGATCTACCATTTAATTATGTTTAATTCGATCAAATCAAGGGATTGGGCCAGCACACTGGAGCATTCATTTGTATGGTGGGTTACCTAATGAATTTATAATGTGTCTACTCCTGAGAACCAGCAAATGCCCACAATTATAGCAGTAACAAAGAACTTCATAATCATGCACAAACCATCACTGGAAAAGAAATCTAACAAAAAAAAGGGTCTACTGTGTGTCGTCTGAGGTCAAACAGGACTCCTGTAGCCAATAACTCTAGCCCAATATCTACCAGGAACATGGACAGCACGTCAGTTGTTATATTATGGCTGCTAAATCAGGTGGAGCTTCCATAGGTGAATACTGATTCACCGTCCTGTAAGCACCATCATTTAGCTCTCTTTTCAGTTGCATATTACATCTTCCTTCAAAAGAGACGCTATTAATCAAAGCCCTTTGTCCTGCAGCCGTATGCAAGTAAGATAAAGTGTGAGCTGAAATTGGTTGGGGCACAGCTTTAATGGGCCTGCTGGCAGTGAGGGGCCATTCTATTTGAACACACATGGTCTAGGCTGTGGACCCTGATCCAGTTCAGGTTTTTAAATGCTTTTCAAAAGCACTGCTAGAATTGCACCTTTTACACTGATGAAAATTTTACTACAGTAAGTGAGGTAGGCAGTCAGCTCCTACATCTTAGACTTAAGGAATAGATTGCACAGTTATGTTATTCTTGTATATGCTTATTTAATAGAACCAAAACTAGCTTAGCAAGCATGTTTGTCATATTACATTCCTGTCATTACACTGCAATGATCTAAGTAAGTAAACCAATCACATGAGTAAATAATCACAATTGGGCCTTTAGCCATTTTGTGCAATCCATTTAGACTCATATCTATTAACCCGAGGAAAGAAATGCGCTCCTTCATGAGCATTAAGGCAGGATCACTCAGCAGGTATGTAATTTTTTTATGCCAAATGCCCCCAAGCTACAGTATTTCCAGCAGCATTATTCTTCGTTGCGGGTCACTTGGGACCTGTGTTATGACTACAGGAAAACTGTGTGGACTCACTATGTTACACTAATACAAATTAAGAAATGAAGAACTGCCCAACATGGATTCATACATCATCTCACATGGAGGCAACGCTTCAGATCTGGGCTGAAATTAAACTAAGCACTCCGGCCTCTCGCAGCAGAGCAGGCGCTAAATCAGAGGTAATTAGCTTAAAGCCATAAAGCAACTTGTTTACTTAGAAAACTAACAAAATAAGCCTTTTTAAAAACTTTTCGTCATCTATCTTTGGCACAAAAGAATTCCTTGCCACCTCATCCAGCTGTCACTTTCTGGTTATCACATGCCACTTTCTAGATAATGAGCCACAAAATGAAAATAGCTTATTTGTAACATTAGCAGCAACTTGCTATGATCTTGCAAAACCCCAGAAGGATCTGCTTTCATTTTTTCTGCACACCAACTGTGAAAATCTGGCCTGGGTAAATATCAAATTTCAATTGAAAAGCCTCTCATTGTGTCCTAGCCTGTACCAAAGAAGGTAAAACTATAGTGTTGGCGACCTGATGTACTATTCTGTGTAACTCCAGCACTGACCATTGAGAGAGTGCATTCAGGAAGTGGGCTTAAACGTCAGCTCAATGCGACAGTGCAGTCATACATGGCTCTGCCTTTTCATATAGCTGTGACTTCAGAGAAACGAATGCCATTCCACTCATCCCCTGAATGTCTGATTCCAGTGGCAGCTCTGTGGAACCTCAGTGTGTATTTATGCTAGCTTGGAGCAGCCGTAATATCAAATGAACATAACAAAAGTTTTTGACCACTTCTTTTGTTGGTCTCTCTGAGCCCAAACTTTTTCAAGGAAGCAGATATGAAGGGCCTTTTTGATCCTATAAAGAACAGAGACACTTCAGGGGGTCCGTGCTCCCACTGTGTCCTACGCCTCACTCACAGAGGGCAAACCTCAGTTCCAATACTGTACCTGTAGAGCACATTGAGCTTTTAGCTCTGCTAGGCTCAGGTGTTTTCACTCACCACTTTCAATCACTTTAGATATGAAACAGCAATGGAAGTATTCTTTGTTCTGAGACCAGAACCTCTACCAGCAGGGTGCTAGCTTTTATGTGAGCGAAGCAGTCCAAACTAGAGGTCTGCGCGGGACTGATTTTTGATCTTGCTCCCGTCCGCTCCTGCTAGAATTCGTCCCGCCCCCGCAGAAATCAGCGGCATTTGTACTGCTCCCGTCTGCGACATTTCAGCACTCTCCCGCCCACAGTCCCGCATACTTCACTCACACTCACAAATCAATAATTTTCTCATGAAATAAGTTTGTGGCATTAGCATAGAGAACAACAGAGTCACAGACTCAAAAATCCTCAACTGCTCTTTTATTTTGCACACCCAACCAGCAAAATATATTACCAGCTCTGACAAGAGCTCACAACACTCAAGGCAAAACCCTTTACACTGCACGCCAAGTTCTCACAATGACACACATAATCACAGAGAAAACAGATAAAAATACACGCTATGAGCATTTTATGCCATTAACTATTTACAAGTTAATATATTAGAAATACACATATAAAATTGGCTCAAAATAACAATGCCACTGAACTGCAAAATGCATGCTGGGGCTGGACACGGCCATATAGAACGTTTATTTTGGTAGGCTATGCTTTGGTGCAAGCAACATACATACATCTACAGATAAAAAGATGCAGTACGCTATATTAATCGGATAATTACGAATACAGATGCAGCCTATAGGCTTACTCCGTTTACTAGAACAACGCACTTGCAAGTTATTACTAATAAAGCAATATAGGCTACTTAACAAATGCGCAGACTATAACAAAATTCACCAAATGAATCCTGAAGGTTGTGTGAGGTATTTTTCAATTAAGGAAAGGTGGACGTTATAATTTACATTACATTCATTCATTCATTTTCTTATCCGCTTAATCCTGAACAGGGTCGCGGGACAGCCGGTGCCTAGCCGGCGGCATACGGCGCAAGGCAGGAACAACCCTAGACTGGGTGCCAATCCATTGGAGGACACATACACTTGCACACTCATACACACTCACACACTAAGGGCACTTTGGAAACACCAATTAACCTAACACACACGTCTTTGGAAAGTGGGAAAAAACTGGAGCACCCGAAGTTAACCCACACAGACATGGGTAGGACATGCAAACCACACAGGTGGAGCCCAAGGTCGAGATCAAACCGGGGATCTCGGAGCTGTGTGTCAACAGTGCTAACCACTGCATCACCATGCCAACCCAACATTAATTTTGACATCATAAAATTTTAAATGCTATTAGAAAGACTGACCTGCACTCGGTTGGTCGGGTCCCTCTTGATCCATTTGATGACAGTCTCATAAACCAGCTCCTCAGCCTTAGTGTTGAGGCTATCATTGGACAGGTAGCTGATCAGGTCTTCTTTGGAAATGCTGAGGATCTCATCCTGGCCAGCCACATCAGGGAAGTTCTGCAGAGCGAAGGCCTTGGCCATGTTATGCAGCTCTGTGCAGCACATGGCCTCGGCCATGGCCAGCACGCCCAGACAGTTCTCCGCCGTCAGCTGCTTCTCTGAAGAACACAAATAAAAAAAGCGGACACATAGCTTCCCACATCCATTAAAGATCACAAATCTGGGGGAATAAAGGCACCAAAGCTATCTTGGTTTTGTATCTGTGAAAGTCAGATGAGTGGTAGTGCTCAAAGCACTTGAGGGACAAACACTGGGGCAAATCGATTGAGCGCTGGCCAGTCATCTGGGATGGCATCCCACAGTTTAGTCCTGATGTCTAAAGCATTTACTGGCACCCTAAGCACACACAGGAGCAAAATGAAGGGTCGCAAGATTGACATCAGAAGCAAGCACCCTGGCTGTGATTGTGACTGGGGAGAGACTGAACAAATAATGCAGCAGACTCAAGAATGACTAGCCCTTTCTGTTGCTGAAATGAATGTTAACAGTTCAGCTGCGAGTAGGTTTTCTCATAAAAGTCCTGTCTAATACTGCTTCAGGGATGGATCCTGCAAGATCATAATGTAAAGTGACAGAATATCCACATCAAGTGAGCGCTGCTGTACCACTGCTCACAGCATTCAGTTTAAGACTGCACAGCCGGTAGAGAAAAGCAGTGACTGAGGAAAAGGGTAGGTTAGTCAGTAACATACACAAGTAAAAGACCAAATATTTAATAGTGTGCAAAATAAATTATTTTAACAGGAAACATCATTGCAACTATTCAAATCCTCTTTCAGTTACTGTCATGTCAGGTAATATCCAGTGGATCCATCCAACTTGCCAAATTCTTGGCATCGTTATTTTTCATTTGAAAGTTTTTTTTCCCCAAGGTAATACAAAGTCCAAGGGTTGTTTGTCACATGGGTTTGTTTACACCTACCCAAGAACCCTGGGGAGCTAAACCACAGAAATCACATCAGAACAAAAAGTATCTAAAAGCAGTGGTGACCAAGAAGGGCTACAGAACACTTTGGTTAGCCCCATTAAAATTCTACCATCTTCTCTGATGGGAATGGAAGCAATCAACCAATGCGAGGAATGAAAGTTAATATGTAAAGACAAAGACTTGTGGCAAGAACATGATACAAGGTGTGGGTGTGAAGAACTGATCAGGTCTGGAACTACTGCCAATGAGAAAAACAGTCTGATGGGAGAGATGTGTCTTAAATGTCATGTTTGGATAACATTTCCTGCTTGGAACCAGGATACACTATAATGCCTGTGTGGTAAATGTACAGATCTTTCTTCTGATCAAAAGCACTGCAGTTCCTTACATTACAGAGATAATCTTTCCAAGACAATACTCCAAAACACAGTGCTGCAGGAAGAAGGATAAACTTTACTAAATCCATGGATCTGAATCAAATTGTGATGGTGTGATGACGGTAAACAACACTGACAGATATGATGTTATTGTATGCCTTTAAATAATGACTTGATTAGCTTTTTAGTAGTTAATTAAAGACTATTTTTAAATCCAGTGATTTCATTCTGCAATCTTCTTACTTTAGGTTCTGAACTCAAAAAGCTTATTACAGAACAGCATACTTACACAAAATTGTCACAGGTTTAGCTCTAACTATTATATGTGCATACAAAGTTTATTATGAAGCTTAATAAACAAGTATTTTTTACTCATGATACTCCACCAAAAATGCTAGCAATGTTATAGCAGATCACATACTATAAATCGGGTCAGATATATTTTCCTCACACAAAAAGGAAAAGAGACATTTTTCTCTGGAAGTTTTCTGCCAGCAGCTATAAATGACACGGTGAAGAAAACTGCCGAGTGAGCTCCATGCCCAGTGTTGGCATAGAGCACTCACACCCACACACACTACTATTCACACATACACTAACCTGACTGCCATTAGTAGCCTGAAGTAGCAGCACTGCAGCTGTGCAGGCTTCTGAACATCTTGCTTCTCTGCACGACTTCAATAAATACATGTAACTTTTATTTGCAGACTTCATCAGTTATGGATCTGGAAGTCTATGCAACAAGCAGGTGGAACACAATCCCAATTTTCTTCTCAAAAATGCAATTCCAACTGAACCGCAAAGTTGGGGAGGTTTCTGGTAGGAGCTCATGTCACTTATGTACTTGACTATGAGTACCTGTAATTATGGCCTATGTTTGAATTGGTCCCCTAATCGCCAATTCCTACATTCCAAATGCATATGCATAAAAAATCCAAGTCAAAAATTTGATTCACTTGGAAAAAGCACAACAAAATTGTTTTAATTTTATGCCAACACCAATCATTTTTGTTTTAGGCATGGTGGATCTTGCATTTTAAGAAAGAATGTACACATTCTGCAATATGTTCAGAATGTCAAAAGAATACATACCAGAAGACTACCGAATAATGTAATATTTTAATTTGGCTGATAGTGAAAAAGTTCATTCTCATTAAATAAATGGCCAAATTTTTCAAGAAAAGAAAAACAAAACAAAAAACTAAAATAGAAATGTATTTATGTTGGTTTACGTATTTTTTTTATGTCAGTTAAGTTTGATGTCAGATTTTGCTTTTTTAATATTTTGTTTGGTTTAAGTTTAGCTTATTACTTTTAGTTTATTAAATTATTTTTAGACGTTTTAGTTTTCATTACTAAAGTAACTTTGTATTCTGTTTATTTAGGTCAGCATAAAAAACAGTGTTCAAAAGCGTCCTCCTTGAGTGGATGAGGGGAAATTACTGTTTATTTCACTCCCTCTTATTCTGCTTAGGGCAGAGGGGATGTCGGGGGAGGGGGGTTGGGGTTTTTGAGATAGAGCAGGGACATTGTTAGGAATGGTCCTTTGGGGCATAAGCCCCGTATGTTGTGATGCCAGCCCCAAATGTTTTTTTTAATCTCAGATTTATTAAAACAGTACACTTTAGCACTACTGCCACTTTAAAAGTTATGCTGCAGGCATAAAATACCCAGCTAGACTTGCTAATGAAAATGTGGACACCACATCAGAAATCGTTCTGAAAATAAGGCAAATACAGTCTGGAGGTGATGATGTGTATGGAAATGTGCAAGATGTATGAGGAGCTCCGGAAAAATAATGAATACAAACTGTTATTGCATGCAGAATCCATAATGAATTTAAGCATAACAAAAGTTCAGATTTTTGTACATACGAATGTTTTTTCTTAGATGTATTAAACACACACACATCCTTGCTTCTTGTTATACAACAGTGTGGCGATTACATGATACACACTTATCCACTGCTACATTTAGCCATAAAAGGTTTAAAAAAACATAATTACCACACTAATAGCCAAAAAACTGTGCAATTTTAAGGACATACTGTACTGTGCAAGAGTCTTAGGCCACCATTAGATTATATCTACCGCTGTTTTAGTAATAGTTTAATGAGCATATAAAATTATTTCTCGGTCTCTTTATTAGAATACAACCAGAAAGACAGAACATTTGTATACAGTATTAAAAAATTGGGAAACAATCAGATAAAAGCTGCTTCTATAGGCTATACTGGCAAATAGTTAGTGTGGCCTCCCCTTACACTGGAGTAATAGCAGTATCTAGAACCTCCATCAAGATTCCAAGTTGACCCTTATACAGTTCAAAGAAGTTTGATCAGGAAAGGTCTTGTTGGACAGGCAGCAGCCAAGAAACCACTTTCTCGAAAGCAGAACAAGGTGGAAAGGCGAAGATATGCTAAAGCTCACAAAGTTTGGAATGGAAAACACTTGAAAAGAGTATTACGGAGTGACAAATCCAAGTTATACATTTTTGGGTCCAATCGTCGATAATATGTTACATGTGGTCACCATTGCTAAAACAACAAGGCTAATGGTGGTCCAAGACCTTTGCACAGTACTTTATGTCCGATAATGTGAATATAATATCATATATAATAAAGTTGCCAGACTGCCACTACACTATACTCTTATAATATCAAAGTTTTTGATTAATTTGAGTACGCCTCATTATGAGATGAACATTTTTAATGAAGTGCCAGGCCAGATGCTGAAGCACACCCACTTAGACATCTAAGAGTTTTCTCATTTTTAAACCAGTTAACTTTTAAGAAAACAGTTCATTCAAAAACTTTCAAAATGAACATTAATTTAATATGATGTGCTCTGTACTAGAATTTTGTAACAAACATTGATCTTTATGTAGACATTTGCATACAACGGGCACCTGATGTAGATCTTCCCATCACAATCATCAACTAATCATTAGATGTGTATAATTATATACATATTAGGGCAAAACAGTGGCACAGCGATTAACATTGTTGCATCACAGCTCCAGAGACTTGGATTTGAGCTCTGCTCCCTGTGTGGAGTTTGTGTGTTCTCCTTGTGTCTGCATGAGTTGCCCTCCACATTTTAAAGACAAAGGTTAAGTCTCTAAAGCATCTCTAAAGTATTTCTAAAGCTTGATTCTAAAGCTGTCTGGCCAGTCTGTGGCCATGCTAACCTTTACTTAAGTGTGTGATGCACACCTCCACAAACCAACATTAAAAGGTTCTGTGATTTGTACTACACTGGCTCTACTGTCGGTTCAGAGCACATGGTTTGGACCTCTTTGTCCACTGATGAGCCTTGGGCAACTAGCATGCAGGGCACCCAGTTGTGATTTCAGCCTCCTCAAACGTTGAACTCACCACTGCTGATATGGAGCATCCTACAAGCATTGGCATTTCCTAGATGTTCAGACCTATTCATCTGGACATATTGTTTTGGCCCTTGTCAGATTTGCTCAGTCATTAGAACTACCCATTTCTACCACACCCAACACATCAACTATGAGAACAGACTGTTTGCTTACTGTCTAATATAATCCAGACATTGACATGATAACATTAATCAACCTTTTTGTTTGCTTGCCTATTTGGTTTATATAACGTCGCTATCAGCATCAGTGGCCATATCAGTAATACATAGTAATTTATATCTATACACAAGGTTACATCAAGCCCACTGCAGGACTGTAATGGCCTAGTGGTTAAGGTACTGGACTCTGGACCGCTAGATGCAGGGTTCAAATCTCATCTATGCCAAGCTGCCACTGTTCTTATGCAAAACCCTTAACCCACAATAAGTAAGTAAGTAAATATGTAAGTTGCTCTGGATAAGGGTGTCTGCTAAATGCTGTAAAAATATGTTAATCAAGTAACCTAACACATGTTTTTGGACTGTGGGAGGAAACCGGAGTACCCGGAGTAAATCCACACGGACACAGAGAAGACCCAGGCCTCTCCGCCCTTGGATTGAACCCAGGACCCTCTTGCTGTGAGGCAGCGGTGCTACTCACCGAGCCACCGTGGCCCCATTATTTAACCTGGGAGTGGTCGTAATGTATTGGCACTTTGGTTTAATGTTGTGCTGAATACAGGTAGTTTTACTATTTTTTGTCTTTACGATGCTACACCTAAATACACATTCAGCAGAAACTGTATTCTGAATTTAGAATTTTGATTTTTCCCTGAGCAAGGGATATGCAGTATGATATTTTTACACAAATACTGGGCATCCTATCCGCAGCGACTGACTAAGCTGAGCATCAGTCCACTGTGGACACCATTGTATTTTTGGTTTTAATAAATTATTCAATAAATTACATGAAATATTAGTAAGTGTTTTAACGTAGGCTACACTATGATATGTACGGTATACATTGAACTCCCTCAGACTACAATACATTCAATTTATGATGGAACGTATCCCTGTCCTTAAATCGCGGCATTCCTCTGTAGCTAATATTATGTATGTAATATTAAGGAATGCAAATCAGGGCTAATCTGTGATTACCGACCTATTACGATCATGTCAGTTTACTACCAGATATGAGCCAGCTGTAATATTTTTCTGAATGGAGTGAATGTTTCACCTTTCCTGTCATCAACCCATCACTGTATCCTCCCTCTGTATCAGCTGTTCTGCACTTCATAGAACATGACATGCTATCATTTCCTGCCAAAGCTATGAACAACTTCAAACTTTTCGCTCCCATCTAGTGGACAGACTCTCATTTGATGTGTTGCTTTAGATATCCTTTCTGCTATCCCTGCATGATGCCAAAACACATTTTCCGACTTGAGAAAATGAGAAATATGTGATCATGTCTAGCAGCCTACTCAGCTGACCTTTCAAACCAAAGATTTGCCTCGTCTTTGTCAATATTCCAAAGACAAATGTCAAACAATTCAGAGAACTTCATAACTCAGACTTATAAAACTCAGTATTGTCCCTGATCTGCTTGTTACATGTTGTCTATACAATACATACTGTTTTCCCATGTACTTAAGGGTGGCCACCTCCTGCAAGTTTTGGAGAATATTGATATTCCTGAACAGCTGGATCATATCGCACAGTGTGACAGTGCATTTGATATTTCTGCACATTGTTTCCATCACCATTTTAGAAAGAGAACGTCATTTGTATAGAGAGCATATATCTTTTATTATCAAAGCTGATGAGGTGAACCGAAGATGAATGCTGATACTTATGCTTCCTTCTAAATAGGTTTCTGAAATATAAACACTTTGAGGGTACAGTAGGCGTTTTGAAAAAGTCGTTGCCTGAAATAAAAATGTCCAAACTCGAAACCAACCTACTTCCTCAGAGATTGGTCAAAAATGAGGTATGAAGTGACTGGGCAGGGGCAAGATGACAAGATGACAGTGGTACATCTGATCAACTGCTCATTAACACAAATAACTCAATGCATTTTGGCATGCAGACATGGTCAACGATACCTGGTAAAGTTCAAACCGAGCATCAGAATGAGGAAGAAATTTGATTTTATTGACTTTAAACATACATGATTGTTTCTGAGTGTTTCAGCAATTGCTGATCGACTGGTATTTTCACACATACTATCTCTAGGGCTTACAGAGAATGGTTTGAAAAGAGAAATTATCCAGTGAGCAGCCGTTCTCTGGGTGAAAACGCTTTGCTGATGCCAGAGGTCAGATGAGACTGGCCAGACTGATTTGAGCTGATAGAAAGGCAACAGTAACTCAAATAACAACTCATTACAACTGAGGTATGCAGAAAAGCATACAACACATAAATCCTTGCAGCAGATGGACTAAGGCAGCAGAAGACCCCATCAGGTGCCACTCCTGTCAGCTAAGAACAGGCAACTGAGGCTACAATTTGCACTGGCTGACCAAAATTGGACAACAGAAGATTGAAATATGTTGCCTCATCTGAGGAGTGTAGATTTCTGTTGCGAATTCAGATGGTAGGGTCAGAATTTGGCATAAATGACATGAAAGCATGGCTCCATCCTGACTTGTATCAATGGTTCAGGTTGGTGATGGTGGTATAATGGTGTGGGGGATATTTTCTTGACCCATTTTGGGCCCCTTACTACCAATTGAGCATCGTTTAAATGCCACAGCCTACATGAGTATTGCTGCTGACCATGTCCATACCTTTATAACCTTGATCTTCTGATTTGTTCATCCAGCAGGATAATGCACCAGGTCACAAAGCTCAAAGCATCTCAAACTGGTTCCTTGAACATGACAGTGAGTTCATTGTACTCAAATGGTCTGAACAGTTATTGCCATCAGATCATAATCCAATGGAGCACCTTTGAGATGTGGTGGAATGGGAGAGTTGCATCATGGATGTGCATCTGACAAATCTGCAACAACTGAATGATGTTGTCATGTAAATATGGACCAAAATCTCTGAGGAATGTTTCTAGCACCTTGTTGAATCTATGCCAGGCAAAAAGGGGGCCAATCTAGTACTAGCAAGGTCTGTGGCTGGTGAGAGTCTCTGAGATCTCTTGTGCAGTATAGCGCAAACTTAGACTGACACTAAATTATAATTTTCTTTATGCACATCAGGGCTACATATTGCATCAAATATAGCACAATATATTGTGTCATTATCAACATAGCCTATTAAATACTCATCGCCTACTGCCATATTCCAGTTGCCTTGGGTTCATCAATAATGTTCTGTTAAATTATTATTACGATTTCATAGGAGAGAAAAACTAACAGTTTACAAGTTCCATCACTAACCAGTGGAGAAATGTTCTTCTTTATTTTAAAAAGCAAAAGAAGATCGAACAGTGCGAGGTCAAAGCAGGCCTTGGATCAATGTTGAATGCATTTATCGGCAGAAAGTGCATGAAAGAAGTTGTTAAACGCTACCTTATTCTATCACTTTTATTTATATGTATTCAAGTTTTAAAAAAGATCTTATTGAAAGCTTGACAATATTTTACTAAACGTTTGCATTCCACAAAAATGTGAATTATTTATTTAAGCAAAGCGTGCTGTATCAATTGTAAGTCGCTCTGGATAAGGGCGTCTGCTAAATGCTTCAAATGTAAATGTAAATGTATTCATGTACAATTTATCTTCATCCATGACTTTTCCTTTATACATACCCTTACATGTTCATTTTCACGTTTAAAATATTGCAATACAAAACACACAAGGTGATATATCCCAATATCATTCAGCTCTACTACACAAATATATAGATCCTGATTTACTATGCTGCTACAGCAAATCACCTCACCTAGACGCTCATAGATTCCCAATCTCCAATGTCTCCTGCAAAGACTACAAACTGTTGCGGCCCATTTTATTTCTCTCAAGACTCTTCTTTACAACATGCTGCACTGAACAGCTGAAATAGTAAGCACAGTCATAATATATGCCATTAATATTTTGGTATACAAGGACCTGAGCCTGGTTTCCTGCCACTGTGCCTTTTGGAGTTTTTCCTTTCCATTGTTGCCGCTTGCTGCTCGTCTAGACTAATCTCTTCGTAAAAAAAAAAAAAAATTACAGTTAAAAAGTACCATATGACCAAAAAAAAAAAAACCACAATATATATTGTAACACACCTTATTACTACTTCTAATTCAGTTAAAATGATTTTAACCGGATTTTTAAAAAGGATCTTTAAAAAGGATTACATTTTTAAAAGTACACTTCTTGGCCAAATTTATGTGGACACCTCTTTAATCAGAACTATATGCTATTTACAGTGGTGCTTGAAGGCTTTGGTTCCAGTACCTCTTCTGTAGCAATAACACATCGGCTTGGAAGAACTGTGTCCATTCCTCTGTCCAACGGCTTCAACTCTGGGATATTGGTGGGTTTCGTCACAAGAACTGCTTCAACAACATTTCTATGGGATTAAGGTCAGGACTAGGCTTGGCTATTCCAAAACATAAACTTTGTTCTTCTTAATAGCCATTTTTGGTAGAATGACTTATGTGCTCGGGGTAGCTGTTTTGCTGCAGGACCCACATTCTCTTGAGATTCAGCTCATGGACAGATCCTGACATATTTGTTTAGAATTTGCTGGTGTTATTCATAATTTAATTTTCCATCAATAATGACAAACCATCAGTGCCCAGATGTAGTAAAACAGGCACAAACCATGATGTTACCACTACCCTGTTTTACAGAAGGGATAAATTCTTATGCAGAAATTGTTTTTTTCTTTCTCCAGATATAATGAATATCATTTAAACCAAAATCTCTGCTATGGACTTTTCAGTCCACAAAATGAGTGTTCTGGATTGTCCATGTACCATGTGATAGATTGCAATGTTCTTTTTGGAGAGCAATGACATTGTAATTTGTCTTGAAATTCCTCCAAATTCATCCAGCAATTTCACTCTACTTTCACTCTAGTGTTCAAATACTTTTCCACTCACAGATATAGTACTGACACAATTTCCTTAATAAATAAATGACTAAGTATCATATTTTTGCCTCATTTATTTAATTGGGTTATCTTTTTATATGAATGAATGAATTTTAGGTCATAATCATACAGAAATATAGACAAATTGAAAGGGATCACAAACCCTCAAACACCACTATATATTGCAATGTGCAAATCAAGGTCCATAAAGATATGGTTTGGAGTTTTGTGTGGAAGAACCTGAATGAGCTGCACAAAACCTTGACCTCAGCACCATCAAATATCTTTGAGAGGAATCAAAAAACAACAACTAGTCAGCCAATATCCCCTAACTTCAGTGCCACACCTTATTGATGTTTTTGAGGCTGTTATAACAGCAAATTTCACCCTTTTGTGTTTTTGATCTATTGGGAATATCAACATTTTCCATAGAAGTGTTAGAACATTACTAAGAGAAGGCAGTGTTTCACCATGCATTTGTCCATGTGCATAACCATATTGATAAGAATAAACAGTGCTGGCAATGGAGACTCAGCAATTGATGTAGTGGGCTACTGACTACTGACCTGTAGGTTGATGGTTCAAGTGTCAGCATGGCCCTTGAGCAAGGCCCTAAAGCAATAACTAATCTCAAAATATAAGATTGTATCAAGTTGTAAGTCAATGATAAGTCAACTAAGAAAAAGAATACCTTCTGTGGAACTGTGGTAGCCTAGCGGTTAAGGTACTGGACCCTGGACCAGAAGGTTCAAGTGTAATGCAATTTGTTAAATCCAATGTATGTATCGTTAATTTTTAACATTACATATATAACCAAGCTGCACTGGCATGAGCAACCAAATGAGGTGTACATAACCCTGTATTTTGTGGGAACAGGATGAAATCTTGTAGTAGCAGATTGGCATGGGAACTACAAGTCAGTCATTCTGAGGTATTCTTCTTCTTAGAATACCTTCTGTGGGACTGTGGTAGCCTAGCGGGTAAGGTACTGGCCTATGGACCAGAAGGTCCAGGGTTCAAATCTCGCTTCTACCAAGCTGCCACTGTTGGGTCCTTGAGCAAGACCCTTAACCCACAATTGCTTGGGGTTAAGGCAGTTGTCTGCTAAATGCTGTAAATGTAAATGTAAGAATACAAGCACTTTGGATAAGGGCATCTTCTGTAAGTGTAAACAAAATAGTGCAATGTACTCTGGGAAATATGGGCAGTTTTAAAACATCTCTAGAGAATATCTTCAGAATATCTCTAAAATGAAAACATAGTATTATAATAATAAGTACTACTGTATTTTACTGTGAGGAAATTCTTCTTTGACATACAGGAGTGTGTGCTGAATTTTCCTACCTAAGAAAGACACACAGACTTTGCAGAAGGTGTTAAACTGGAACTTATTGGCGGCCTCCAGTAGGGTTTTGGCATTGGCTGAGTCAATGACCAACGATCCAGTGTACACAAACTCCAGGAGCATCTCCAGCACATCAGCACTGATGTTGGTCATCTTTAGCTCCAGCTTCTCTCCGCTGCCCATCTCGCTGAGGGACCTGATGGCATCGATACAGTGGTTAGTGTGACTTACGTGTACACACACACACACACACACACACACACACAAACACACTTCCTGTTTTCTATCTCTCTAAAACGTGAAATTGAGACACGAGCAGAGGCAGGGGACTATACACCAACAATGTTCAGTGCTGCAAAGAGCACTGAAGGAAAAAAAAACAAAGCAAATGCATATTTACAATTTTCTCACACAAAAGAAGAAAGGTCATTATAAAATAGGTCTTAATATTGTATTCAGCATTTATAATAAATTATTGCTATATTTTCACCATAGCAAGCTCACGTATGTACACACATTTGGACACAGCAGTGTATGAAAACATATAACGAACATAAAAGTGGGATATATGGGACAACCAGACTGTATAATCAGAAAAGGCTATGTAAACCGTCCATTAAATTAAACAGCTCTAAGTCATGTGCCACACAATGTGACTTGCGTCTCCTACAGCCTGTTCAATGATGTCATTCAGATTCAATTGCACTGATTAGTTTAAAAGCTATAAGCCCCCAGGGTAGATGGAGGGGATCTGTGAATAATGGTGAGCATCAGGGTTTTATGTCCCATGTAAAAGAATAATCTACTCAAGGTCAAGGCCAAAAGAGATGCAATTAATGACCAGACATGGTTCATTCTGTTCCAGAATCTGATACGTCCCCAAACCAGTGTGCACAGTACTGAATTATGTGGCCACAAAAGAGCCAAATAATTCTAATACATATAGCATTATCATGGATCATCATAAAGCCAGTGTCGATGGGAGCACAATGACCAGAGAAACAGGCTTATCAATGTAATGCAATTTGTGTAATCCAATTTATGCATCGTTAATTTTTAACATTACATATATAACCAAGCTGCACTGGCATGAGCAACCAAATGAGGTGCACATAACCCTGTATTTTGTGGGAACAGGATGAAATCTTGTAGTAGCAGGTTGGCATGGGAACTACAAGTCAGTCATTCTGAGGTATCTAGTGGCATATTAGCCCACATTAGAAAAAACACTCATTTAAAAAAAACTAACTCAGTGAATCTTTTATAACCTTAAATAAAAATTACTAGAATATTTGTTTCTGCATAGCAACTCTCAAATGGTATTCTCAAAAGGTGTTCTCAAGGAACATCGATTTACATAGCTGGCTGCTGTTTGTGCATGATCTGTGTACAATGAATAATGAAAGCCTAATAATTAGGGCAGTATTGGACACTGCTGGCTGAGTCTCACTGCTGTGTCTAGTGCTAGCTTTTGATCTGTGCAAAATGATCTACTGTAGCATTTGCAGCTTTCTTTTTCTGTGTTTAATGTGACTTCTTAGTGCAGATTCACTCCATAACAACAGTTGTAGTGAATATGTCATATTCACAAAAATAATTTCATCAGAAAATTTACAGTAACTGGCACATTCTGACATTTACATCAGAAAAAAACTTACATGAGACTATATATTTTATTAATAAACAAAAGTATGATAATAATACAGGGGCTAATGTAATATTAAATTATTTTTTCCAAAATCAAATGGATTTGTTATTAATTACACAGCTTCAGTTTCATTATTTCCCATTTCTCTAAAAGCTTTTACAACTAAATACAACTGATTTGTACAGTGGTAGCCTAGTGGTTAAGGTACTGGACTATGGACCAGAAGGTCCAGGGTTCAAATCTCGCTTCTACCAAGCTGCCACTGTTGGGTCCTTGAGCAAGACCCTTAACCCACAATTGCTTGGATTGTAAGACTGTATCAATTGGAAGTCACTCTGGATAAAGGTGTCTGCTAAATGCTGTAAATTTAAACTAAACTACAAATAAATTGTAAACTACAGTGGAGATGAATAAGTCTACACACCCTTGTTAAAATGCCAGCTTTTTTGTGATCAACACCAAGACAAATAAATTCAGATTTATTTCGCCTTTAACCTTTAACATGACATATAATCTGTGAAATTCAATTGAAAAACTTGAGGGGAAACCCCCCCCCCAAAATTAAAAAACTCTTATAATTGGGAATGTGACTGTGTTCAGAATTAACCAATAACATTCAAACTCATGTTAATACCAGTCAGTACACACCTGCCATCAATTAAAGTGACTCTGATAAACCCCATATAAAGTTCTGCTTGATATAAAAACTGCCGTAATAGGCTTTTCAGTCAATTTTGGCACAAAACCTTCAGACTTCTGCTAAAAAGCTGAAGATGAAGAGGAATTTCACCTTTCAGCGTGACAACGACCCAAAGTACACATCCACATCAACAAAAGAATGCTTTCCCAAAAAAACATCAAAGTTTTGGAATGGCCCAGCCACAGCCCAGACCTGAATCCATTTGAAAACCTGGAGAGGGCTGTGCTCTGGAGATGACCTCACAGTCTGACAGATTTGGGGCACTTTTGCAAGGAAGTGTGGGTAAAGAGTGCCAAGTCAAAATGTGCCATGCTGATAGACTCCTAGCCAACAAAGACTGAATGCTGTCATAAAAAGAAAAAAGTGCTTCAGTAAAATATTGAAATATAATGGGGTGCATATTTTTGTTATTGTGAGTTATTGATTTTATTTCCCCCTAAAATATTTGTTTTTCCAATTGAAATGCACAGATCATATTTCACGAAGATGGAAAAGCTTCAGAAATTAGTCATCTTGGTCTCATTTTTTACAAAACCTGGTATTTTAACAAGGGTGTGTAGCCATTATACTGTACACTGTAAAACGTATTATGGTAATATTGGACATAATGTAAAATCCCAATACTTTTTCTAAACCTAATCAATTTCTTAAAATTTCCTTATATTACTATATTCAATTCTTATACACGTCTGAAAACATTTTAGGAGTGGGTAAATGATTTTTTAAAAAGTAAAAAAAACAAACAAAAGTGTGTGCTTTAACATATGATGATTATATTATATTATATTGTATTATATTATATTATATTATATAAAAAATTATATTTATAGAATTTTTAATATAAAAAAATATAAAAAATTATATTATATTATATTATATTATATTATATTAAAAATTATTAATGGTATATTTTTCAAAACTTTTCTAAGTCTGGAAAATAAAACTGGATTAGAACACGGTAAATTCTGGTATTAATAACACTTGTATATGCAAACTGTTGGCTAATTATATACAGTAATGGCATAAATAAATTACATTTTAATTATCATAAGAAAGCAAACTGTTCTGCACCTCAAACATCTGACACGCATAGATGATTAGGCAGTAAGACAGGTAGTAAGACAGACATACAGACAGAATGGTTGGGATGCTGTGTGGATGGTGAGAGAGGGGGTAGGAGAGAGGGAACGGGAGGTTAGTTGTGCCACAGGGAGCCAGCAGCCATTCTTCTGCGAGTGGGATGTGTTCCATGACTGGCCTGGATCTTTTGAAATAAGAGAACAATTCCCATTCCCTCCCAACCCACCCTAATCAACATCCCGGCTGCCATTTTCATCATGGCCCCTGTGTATGAACATGTGAGTGTGTAGGACATTATTAGTCTTCGTACAGGGCGGACTTGAGGGGGAGAAGGCCAACTCAAGAAGACAACATGCAATTACGGATCTGGAGCTACAGCTGAAAAGACTGTGAATGTTACTGCCTCCTGAAAAACAAGAAAAAATGTCAGAGTTTGTTATTTTCGTCCTCCCTAATTGTCGCGATGATGATTTTAAAGATAATAGAAAGGGGTGTAATCCTTGGTTAAGTTATAGAGGAGGTGGAGAAGACAGAAGAGGGTGAATAACGACAAAAGAAGAGATAAAACAGGAGTGTTCATCAACCAGGTCAATTAGTGCACTGTGAACTGACTCAGGTAGCAATTTGCTTGCTCTAGCCACTTTTGTTATGGAAATGGTGTCCTAGAGGTGCAAATTTATATGGTTTCTGATTGCAGGAGCCATATAAGAGAAAGCGCAAAAGAGGCGCTTGCGAGAGAGAGAGAGAGAGAGAGAGAGAGAGAGAGAGAGAGAGAGTGAGTATTTGTGTAGGTCAGTACATAAAAGAGACAGAAGAAAGAAAAACTCACAAAGTGAGCATGATTTTTTTTCACTGAACCCCTAACAATGGTCTGGGAGCTGGAGTACACACACACACACTCACACACTCACACACTCACACACTCACACACTCACACACTCACACACTCACACACTCACACACTCACACACTCACACTCTTTCCCGATGAGACTAAATTTATTGTAATTATGTCCTTTATGAGGTTGCAGACTGTAATTTAGATTTAGCATGACATCCTGAATGCACTGGCTACTGCTCATGCTGGAGATTATCCAAAACACACATATGGTACAACAGAATAAAAACAGACCCACACACACATGGACAAAGGAAGCCATTCTGTTCTTCGGCAGCAGAAGATTATTAAATGTGAGAATGGAAATGGCTAGCAATGACTAAGGGTAATTATGGAACTTTGTTAAAGGTTAGCATTGTCTCAGATACAAACTGGGCCAGAGCCTCACATTCGGAATAGCTGGAAGCATTTATATATATAAGCATTTATATTTTCATACCAATCGACTGAGAATGAAGCTTTATTTTAAAATGCACAAACGGGGATTTAAATTCAAGTCAAGTCAGATTTATTTATATAGCACTCTTTACAATGGATCATTGTCTCAAAGCAGCTTTACAATTTTAGATTATCTTCAAATATCTACGGCCAATCCCAAATTGAGCAAGCCTAGGGCGACAATGTAAATGACTACCTTGACGAAATGACTTAAATGACTATCAGGATTTGTAGGTGAGCATACCAGAGGAGCTCATAAACCAGAACACAGTGCTAAAGGGACTCCATTAAAAATTTCAAAAACGTTTTTGAATTGGTTAATTTGATCTGACTCTCATGTAGGTCTGGAGAAGTGTCAAAAGGCATACAGAAAAGCATAATATTGGCTGCTTTTTTTTTTATAAAGCTGTGAGTAACAAGAACGTTTAACGCTAGAAATATTTTTGCCCCAGCAAGCACAAACCGAGCTTCATATTAACCATCTAACACCAAACCATTAATGATACCACCCTACCACTGTCTGGTATGCACTCATGGAGCCACAGCCACAGTACAGTTACCACATTGCTCGCATATAAATAAATAAGAGCGGGGGTGTGAGGCGCTCCTGCAGCATGTCACGTTTCACATTACATGTTGATGGGTAGGCGCTGAGGCACTGCCCATAAATTAAAGTAGCACCAAGCACACTTATTGAAAATCCAGAGGGGAAAATGGAATTACTGAGTGCAATCCATCTCTGCGCACTGAGCAACAGATGCTAAAGGGTAGAGTAATAGGCTTCTTTTTTCTGGGCAGATAGGAGCGTGCGTGCACATTTAGGAACTGCAATACATCTGTCAGGTAGCACACTTTACACTGCCCCCTCTGATTAACTTAATGCGGGTGAAATAGCATGCTGAAGTAGTAGTGGAGGGGCACACAGGACAAGACACACCTCTGAAAAAGACACTGAAATTTTGTACATAGTCTGATGGCATACATATAATATGCATGTACAGTTACAGTCGTATGAAAAAGTTTGGGCACCCCTGATAATTTTCTTGATTTTTCTTTATAAATCATTGGTTGTCCAGCTCAGCAATTTCAGGTAAATATATCATATAGCAGATGAACACCGTGATATTTGAGAAGTGAAATTAAGTTTATAGGTTTTACAGAAAGTGTGCAGTAATTATTCAAACAAAATTAGGCAGGTGCATAAATTTGGGCACCCTTGTCATTTGAATACCTTTTGCACTAATTATTGGAACACAAAATTTGTTTTGTAACTTCATTGACCCTTGATCTACATACACAAGTGAAATCCAACTATGAGAAAGTGTTAAGGTGGCCAATTGGAAGTTTTTCTCCTCTTTGCATCTTCTCTGAAGAGTGGCAAACATGGGAGCCTCAAAACAACTCTCAAATGGCCTGAAAACAAAGGTTGTTCAACATCATGGTTCAGGGGAAGGGAAAAGCTCTCTCAGAGATTTCAGCTGTCAGTTTTTCCACTGTGAGGAACATAGTGAGGCAATGGAAGACCACAGGCACAGTTCTAGTTAAGGAACTCCCGAAGTGGCAGACCAAGAAAAATCTCAGATAGGCAGAGGCGAAGGATGGTGAGAACAGTCATAGTCAAGCCACAGACCACCTCCAAAGACCTACAACCTCATCTTGCTGCAGATGGTGTCACTGTTTCATCGTTCAACTATACAGCGCACTTTGCACAAGGAGAGGCTGTATGGGAGAGTAATGCAGAAGAAGCCTTTTTCTGCAGGACACGCCACAAACAGAGTCACTTGAGGTGTGCTACAGCACATTTTGGACAATCCAGCTTCATTTTGGAATAAAGTTGCTGTGTACTGATGAAACTAAAATTGAGTTATTTGGACATAACAAGGAGCGGAAAAGGAACACAGCATCCCAAGACAAACACTTGCTACCCACAGTAAAATTTGGTGGCGGTTCCATAATGCCCGCGGGACTGTGTGGCCAGTGCAGGTACTAGGAATCTTGTTAAAATTGAGGGTCGCATGGATTCCAGTTAATATCTCCAGATTCTTAAGAACAATGTTCAAGAATCAGTGACAAAGTTGCACCGAGGCCAACGACCCCAAACCCTGCTCATAATCTACTAAGGCATTCATGCAGAGGAACCAGTACAACGTTCTGGAATGGCCATCTCAGTCCCCAGACATGAATATTACTGAAAATGTGGGCTGTCCATGCTTGGAAACCATCAAAGATGACTGAACTGGAGATGTTTCTAAAGAAGAATGGTCCAAAGCACCTTCAACCAGAATCCAGACTGGAAGCTGTAGGAAGCGTTTAGCGGCTGTTATTTCTACAAAATGAGGATCTACTAAATATTGATGTAATTTTTCTGCTGGGGTGCCCAAATTTATGCACCTGCCTAATTTTGTTTGAATAATTACTGCACACTTTCTGTAAATCCTATACACTTCATTTCACTTCTCAAATATCACTGTGTTCATCTGCTATATGATATATTTCTCTAAGTTGCTGATCTGAACAACCAATGATTTATATATAGTACCTGGCACCAATGTGTTACAGTTAATGTTGCTGTTCATTGAGCTAAATGAAATAAGCCATTTTTGACAAGCATTGAGTTAAAGTTGCATTAGCATTTATGTACTTATTCTATCAGGTGTCAGCTCTCATCAAGAGTCAAATGGCATAATGCTCTGTTTTGACACTGTCTGATCTGATTTACCGTATAATGGCATGACAGCTGACTTCGTGGCTCAATGTACTTCTGCTGTAGCACCTAATCATGATAAAAGTCCTTGACACACACAGTTAATAGATGCACAATGAAGACTGTGTGTCTGTGTGTAGCCAATTTTAAAAAAACTCGGTTTTTATTGAACAGTACACTTTTCGTAAAAGCATGGCTTCTCTTCGGACGACTGTCCAATCTCTCAAAGAGGTGAAACCTCATAACCAGCTGTCCATCAGTAATGTGGCAATCAGGAACATGGCTGACTTCTTAAACTTCAATAAATCAGTGTTACTAAGTTTTACAATTTATTTACAATACTTACAGTTTACAAAGGTAAAATAACAAAATGTGTTATTACTTAAACTTTTGTATTAGGAAACGCAATTATCTGTAGCTCCGCTGGAGGGATATAGGAAGCATTCATCTTCCTGACATCATGTGACATCAGCTGACATCATGTGGATATTGGTTGTCATTTGGGTGTGACATTTATAAAACTCTATTAAAAAATTGGAACAAATATTCAGAAATTAAATGGTCAAATGCAAAAATATATCCAAATGCACAACTGTCGTTAAAGTCTTTTTATGTCACTATGTAACAGTCACAACCATATCATACCCACACAACATTTCCCAGCACGCATCACTCCCGCCACGCCACTCCATACATCACCTCGCTCCCTCGCTCCCAATTTGCTGACCTACTGATTATGCCCACTGGCACTATTGTCATGGACATTTAAATGTTATTGTAATTTAAAGTATTATTGTGCTTTACAAATGGTAGGTGTTACTCACAGTTACAGGGTGAACCACCCAAGCTGTTCCCCTTCATCTTTTTCTCCCACAAGCTCACCCCCCAACTATTACTATGATGTGGGAGAATGAGAACTGTTAGCTATCAAGCTCGCTCTAGGGGAATGGCGCTACTGGCTCAAGGGAGCCCTTCGTCATACACACATACCACCGCAACCTGAAATAAATTATTGTAGGTCTGCAAAGAGGTGGAATTTCTGCTAGGCCTGCTTGTCTTTGTTCTTTTCCCTGTTCCTATTCACCATCTCCTACAACCCCATGTCCAAAAATCTTAAGGCCGACACCATGTCCTGCCTTTACTCCTACAAGGAATACCCTTAGGATTGTTTCTCCATCTCTCTGGGAGCACTTGATCATCTGGCCTCCCCATGGACTAGACATCCAGGCCAGACAAAGACCCTGCAGCTCCTAGCTTGCAAGTACTGGTGTGAGACCATGGCCATGGACATCCATAAGTCCATTGCTTCCTGTTCCGTTTGTGCCTGGTCAAAGATTCCCCGGACACTTCCTGCAGGCAAGCTCCAACCTGACAACTTATGGTCCCACATTGCAATTGACTTTGTCACTGTTCTGCCCTAAGCTGACAATCATACAGCCATAATCAACTGAAGCACTTCTCCACTGGCATCACTCCCTTCAAGTGCATCATGGGCTACCAGCCTCCCAGCTGTGGATGCATGGATGTGGCACAGCAAGTCTGTGTGGAGTCAGGTCCATCAAAAGATTGAAAAGGCCCTCCAGTGAGAACAATCATTTCTGAAGGGGCAGCAGGAAGATGCATTCCTGGTACATTGGTCCATTCCCGGTTGTCAAGCAAATTAACAAAGCCATGTACCACCTGAAGCTTCCCTGCTATTTCCAGAAGACCCCATCTTTTCATGTGTCCATGAACAAACCTGCAGTCACAGCCCCACCTGTTAGGGAACTCTGACCTCCAGCCTATACTGTACAAGCCTTCACTTTCTAGACTCCCAATGACGAACCAAAGGCCTTCAATACTTTGTGGACTGAGAGGCGTATAGCCATGAGAAGCGCTGTTGGGTTCCATTCCGCCACATCCTAGACCACTGGACTAATTCAAGCATTTCAAACTATCCGGCCTCTCAGGCATGTGGTCATTGTCAGAGAAGACAGGGGTGTTCTAATGTCACAACCAGGTCATACCCGCACTACATTTGTCAGCATGCATCACTCCTGCCACATCATTCCCTATGTCACACACTCCCTTGCTTTCATCATTTCTAAACTTCCTTAGGGAGCGTCTCCCTGAACTCTGATTGCTGATCCCGTGAATGAACCCTGCACCATCTCCTGGCTCAGTTCCTGACAGTTTCTCGCCTTATGATTTCTGCCTGGTAGGATTAATTTCCTGGTTATGAACTCTGGACTGTTTTGACTCTGCATTGCTCTGCCCTTTCTCTGTTTGTGCTTTAATAAGGCTTGCTTTCTGCATCCATCTCCAGTTTCTGGCAGTCATGACAGCAACTGTTATACATCGGCGTTTGTATGCTGATTATTAATACAGGATTCTCTCTGTATCCAGGGGGATTGGTTCTAACACCCACCATGGATACCAAAAAGTCCCTTATATAAAATGGAATAGTATTTGAATATAACCTATGCACATCCTCCTGTATATTTTAAATCATATCTATATGACTTATAATGCCAAATACAATGTAAATGCTATGTAAATGCTCGGCGCACAGCACATTCAAGTTTTGCTTTTTGTAACTTTCTGGATTTTCTTCCTGAATATTTTTGGCCAGTGGTTAGCTGAATCCGTGGACACAGAACCAACAGACATGGAGGCAGCTTTCAGGTTGATGTCACTATGAAACAGTGTTATACAACAGGGTTTACTGTCTATATCATCTAGAACATAGTTTCAGATTTACAGTACTGTGCAAAAGTCTTAGACATTCTATATCTTTTCAGTTCATATTCCGGTTATCTTTAAGTTTTAGTGGTCACTGCACTTTGTAGTTCTACAATGACACACGTTCATTTGTTCTCTACATACTTTGTTAGTCCCCTTTACTCTGTTCACTAATGGTCCAGACCCCCACAGGACCACCAGAGATCGAATGCTATTTGGGTGGTGGATCATTCTCATCACCACAGTGACACTGATGTTTGGTGGTGCATTAGTGTGTCTCGTGCTGGCATGACTGGATCAGATACAGCAGTGCTGCTGGAGTTTTAAAGCACTGTTCACTCACTGTCCACTTTATTACAGACATTCACCATATTGCTCCACTTGGTAGATGTAAAGTCAGAGACAGTAGCTCAGATGTTGCTGCACAGCTTGTGTTAGTCATCCTCTAATCCTTCCTCAGTGCTCAGAGGACACAACAGGATGCTGATGGCTGTACATTTTTGGCCAGTGGACTCTTTTCAGTCCAGCAATGACAGGGAGGTGGTAAAAAACTCCAGCACCACTGCTGTGTCTGATCCACAGCACACACAAACACACCACCACCATGTCAGTGTCACTTCAGTGCTGAGAATGAACCACCACCTAAAAGGTACCAGATCTTTGTTGGTCCTGTGGGGGTCCTGACCATTAGAGAACAGTGTAAAGGAGACTCAAGAAGTATGTAGGGAAGCAGATGAACTACAGTGTGACTGTAAAACTACAAAGAATACGCAGAATGTAAACTGAAACCTATAGCATGTAGCAGTGCTATAGAGTTGTTTTCTCAGGTCAGTGTTACTGTGTAACTGCATTATACAGCAGGATTCCTGTTGATATATTATGTTTAATAGTGTCATACAAATGGGTGTCACATGACACTTAAATATAATTACAATGGCGATGCGATTACATAACAGCATTCTATATCAGGCTTTCAGGTCTGCCACTAGATAATAGTGTTATGCGGCAGGTTTTAATGTTTATGTCACTATCTAACACGTATTTAACAAGTTGTCTGCTTGATGATACTAAGTGGGACACAGAGCATCTTTTGAAATAGCTGAGCTACAAAGTCAGTGTCATGAGGTTTAAACACGTCACAGCCAGGAAAGTGTCATAACACATTATATTAATCAAAAGATCCAAAGTGTTATGTTAGCTTGACATTAAGGCTCCTGATAGCTACTTTTGTGTTTATATCAACTGTCACTAATAGCTTACATAGTCCTATGACCTATGCACCTGACATGTATAAGAAAAACATTTATGCCACATGACATACGCAATAAACGTATCTAAAAAAGGTACCGCTAGTGGTTGAGATGGACCTGAAAGAATGTGATACTCATGGAGAGAATGAGATAGATGGTACCAGGTGTACTTTATCTAAAGTGCAGTCTCAGACAAAATGCTCTTTCTCTTTGACACAAACACAAACACTCACACATGCACACAACACTATTTTTACTCTCTGAGGTCTAATTAAGCCCTCACCACCCACTATCGGATACTTTAATGTGTGATATAAGTCGACTTGAAAAGGTTTATGGTTGGGCCACTGAAAAGCAGAAACAGTGTAGTAATTACCCAGATACAATAGTAATTAAACGAAATGTATCGGAAAAGACTAAAAACGAACACCAAAAAAATACTGTTTACAAGAAGAACATTTGCAGCATTGCATAACAGCAGAGCTAGATTGGAGCTTTAATAACAAAGACGCTAATTACATTTTAATGCAGAGGGAGACCAGTGATTAAATTCAACATTGTTCAAGTATGCCACTCTATACACAGAGCAACTAGCACACAATCTAATAAGGGCATTACACTCGAGGCCAAAATGTCTACTCGGATTTAAAGCACAACCCATTCCATTCAGGTTTGGTGAAATAGCAGCAAGGTCACACTCACGAAACCTTCGACAGTGGGACAAAGGCTTGGACATAGACAGCCAATTTTGGAAAAAAGATATTAATTATCTACATGCCTGAAAGCGTAGAGTGTATTGCACTCTCCGATCACTTTGGCTGAGCTTTTATTTGGAGCTAACTGGCTTCAACAACTGTAAACAATATTATTGTTAGATATTATCTTTCAAATACTGTATGTATATGTGCATGGACGCACAAGTGTGCTATAGGATAGAGACATTCAAACAGAGATATACAAATGCCTGCCAAATTAGCCTGGTAAAGCTGAAAACACACTACCATCAGCATTAATCCATAATCATACAAATACATCGATTTAGCCATGAATGTAGAGACATAGAACTTGGAAAAAGTAATACACTTTTACAGTAGATTTCATTGATATGTGAGGGTAATGATTCAGCATCTCTTCTCTTTGTTCGTAACTGTATGCTGTTTCTACTGCACAGTGGACCAACCATGAACATTTACCATATGAATGGGAAGCTTCTTCTTTCTTACCGTTTGTAGTATGAGAATTAGTGATAAACTGGCTGACAAAGGGTGTTGCCTATTCACATGACAAGCTCCACACTGCTTTTGAAGGACAATATGCAAAACTGGCAATAAGCCATTCTTATGGTAAGGTCCTATTGTGAGTTTCTCCAGTGTTTTTAAGATCCGTCAGTCATGGAACACTTTCTGTTCGTGAAAACCTCAATTATGTTAATGCATTCTGAAAGTAGGGAAGAAAAGGTAAAAGACAAGGGTTGACCTTCTTCCCGTTTTGAGATACATTCAGTTGAGCGGGAGAAGGAATGGCTGCTGGCCCTGAGATAGGAACCAAAATCTTCGCACAACCTGCAAAAGAGAGACGGGGAGGCAAAGAAAAACCAAACCAAAACAAAACACAAATATGCCCTATGAAAAGGAATGGATCGAATCAACGGCTGTTGGGAAGGGAAGGAAGGCAAACCTTTTCACCAGGTCCTTGAAATACAAGCTGCAGGAAGCTAGAACATTTTGGTGGACTTCAAATTCTTTGCCTTCAACTACAATTTTCAGGTCTGTAAATTCTTTCTCCTTGCGCTGCTGGTTCAGCTCCTTCAACATCTCTGTAGAACAAAGAAGAAAAACAGACAATGCCAAATACTGTTTTAGAATAGCTTGTTGCTATTAATAGGTAAAATGTAACAGAGAACAGAAGGAAAAATGTAAACATCAGCTTTTAAAATATTTCTCTATAAGAGAAACAACAGAGATATGATGAATATAAAACACACATCAGAAATGAGACAGAAGCAAAACAAAACAATAAAATGTGCTGCTTATGCTTTCAGGAAAATAGCTTTTTAAAGGTTAGAAATACCCTTGAATGTTCACAGTGTATACATCTGACATTCAGACTTGGCAGGAGATCCACATCTGGTTGACCTACATAGGTTGAACATTCGAAGCTTGAGGCAAACACTTAAAAATGCATTTCAAAAAGAAATTAGGTGAAGGACAGCAAAAACTGTTCCTACAGAATTTTAAAAAGACTTGTCTGTTTTAAAGACAGCTCAGACCACTGTTGCAACACACAAATAAATGTATTCATAAAAGAGCAATGGCCTTTTGTAATATGTAAAATAAAATAAAAGATATTTTACAATTCATTGTCAACATATTTATTTATTTATTATTTGTACTTTACAGATTCTGCTCATTTTAATCAAATACCACCTGATGTTCCATTATACGTATGTATACGCAGGAATGTTCCATTCTTTTTTGTCAGTAAGAAAAATCTCCACAGTGTTACATTAATAATTTTCTAGCTTAGCAAAAATAAATAAATTAAAAATCAAAATATGCCTTTAGTTGCATTACAGTCACTGACTACACTAAAACATTTGTACATTTGTAACCATTTGTAAACTTAGTACAGTTCGTTTCAACTGAACACTCAAGTACCACATTGACAACAAAGCTAATGCTAATGTATGAAGCCCTGCACAATGTAGCTCCACCATATCTTACTGATGTCATATTGAACATCTCAAGCACTTTTCTCAGTTTACCCAAACCTTTTGTTAATCCCTAGCATCAACCGCAGGTTCTATCACCCCTTAACTTTGGAATAGCATTTCAGATTACCTTAGTACAGTCCATATGAGTTCTTAAAATCATTCTATCAAAATCCTTAAATATCCATAGAGTCTTATGTCATTTTTATTCTTCGTTTTTCCTTTAAAATGCAATACTACTACTACTACTACTACTACTACTACTACAACTACTACTACTACTAATAATAATAATAATAACAACAGGGTCGTAATAAGTGATCTGGGTCCTTCCTGTGTGGAGTCTGCATATCCTCCCTGTGTCCGTGTGGGTTAACTCTGGGTTCTCCAGTTTCCTCCCACAGTACAAAACACATGCTTTAGGCTAAATGATAAAACTAAATTGACCGTACTGTGTGAGTGCATGTGTGAGTGTGTGAATGAGTGAGTGTGTGTGTGCCCAATGATTGATTGGCGTCCTGTCTAGGGTTGTTCCCGAACCTCTGTCCAGGATTAAGCGGATATGAAAGGAAATGAATTAATGTATTATTATTATTATTATTATTATTATTGCATAAAGTATGGAAATAGGTCTGCCTTAACAAAGCCAACCCCGACCCCATGAAACAAATAAATCTCAATAACGATCATTCTGACTGAATTGAGACATGAGCAATACACAAGTTTATATACCCAATTTTTAAATTACTAACTGCATTACTTCTTGTTTTGTTTATATTTGAATGCAAGAGCCACTTGAGCAAGTAGTGACTTGTTAATAATATTTCTGCAAATAAAAGGCCCATTTTTATGATGAATTTTTTTCTTATTTTTTCCTCAGTTTGGCACATCCCATTCTCTAATCTTTAATCTGACAAAGGAGGGCCAGTGTGTGCCTCCGCACAACACGCGGGCTCAGACTGCTTCCCTTCACCGGCAGGTGGCGGGATTCGACTGTGTGAATTATTCCGCACAGTTGAACGTACTAATCCTGCCATGTCTGTCCGCCATCTTTTCCAGCTCTGCGATCGGCCAATGAGGCTGCTGTTGCAATGGAGAGGAGATGATCCCTCTCCGATCCTTCCTCCCTCAGACATAATAAGTTACATGTAGCACTGGAGACCTGATTTTAAGTCTTAATCAATTAGCATATTTGACCACTGACCCACCTGAGGGGAAGCCTATAATTAAATTTTAACCTTCGTAATCACAAAGTGTAATTTGCTTATTTTCATTTACTTCAGCTCACTTAGGTTCAGATCTGTACGTGTGCTCCGCACAAAGGAAACCACGTAAACAGTTCAACATAAAGAAATCTGCAACTTTTCCAGTTATACATTTCTAACACGTTCTCATACTCTTAGAAACGCTAAGCAGTCTTTCTGAAGTCATGTGATGTTCTTTTGTTGCTCTCTTCATTCTTGTAATGAGAAAAATAGAGGATAATGCAAAAACAAATGTACAGTTTAAGTATGCAAATGAACTAAATGATGAAAGAGCAGTGAAAGCAGAATCGGGTGAGAAAGCAAACATGAAGAGGTTCCAGCCATTAATGAGGCTCTATGAAGCGAGTTTCACCATGTAACTGAAAAGAAAGGAGGCAAAACAAGGTCAATTGCTACTAACAGAGATGCACTCTCATTACGGAAGCATCCTCTATCTTAAACTCGATAGATCTTACAAAGAAAGGCTGAATGTTCAACTACACTTTATTAGCGTCAGAACCACTGGGTTATTCAGTCACCTCTGCTTTCAATCCGATTTAGCTTAAATGGTTAATTTTCACATTTTAAACAAACATATTTTTTTAAACAGAACTGCACTGTTTACTCACAGAACCATATTTTATAAAGGCAATATATTTTGATTTTACTAATCAATGCAACTTGATTAGTAGCCTGTATCTTAATTACCCATTCTAGCCACTAACTGAATGGCATAGTAGTGGCTTTTCCGAAAGCCACACTTGAGATCTGCAGGACTAAGCCAGAAAAAAATGGTTACAGCAAAAATACAAAAGTAGAAACAAAACACAATGAAACAAGGAAGCCAAATCCGTACAAGATGGCGCGGCCGTGACAATATCAGCACTAGTGGGTGGCTTTTAAATTTCTAGGACTCCATTCCACAATCTCTCAGTTTCAATATGGTATTAGTGATTAACAATAAAATAAAACTCGGCTACAGAATAAAAAATAAAAGCACAAAATGTGATATCACCTTTATAACTGCACTGCACATAACTGCACTAACGTCACACACAAACCTACTGGACTGGCTATTATTTTACACTTGTCAGCAGGACATGGAAAGGCCAGTCTTGAATGGAAATGCCACAAATACCTCAGAGCTACGTAAACAATTGTTGTGTATTACATACAGATGCCATTTCTTGCCGCATTGTCCAAGGACACCAACATAATGGGATTGCGTGGTAAACAAATTACAGGACTGAGTGAGTGCAGCAGTTCAGGACGTGCCAAAAACAGCCAGTATTAACGACAACCTGAACAAAAGTGGCCACTTCACTAATAGAGAAAAGATTACAGTGTTATATAATTGCAATTGCCAAAAAAGTAGATTGGCACCAGTACACTTCAGCTTCTACCTGAGTGGCTTACACCTCTTGACCTTTTATTTCCATGCATTGTTTTTGTCCAAGCATCTCTATATGCTTGTGTCTGTTATCAGTATGGTCTCAACAGCTAATCAAAGTGTCTGGGACTTAGTCATGCTTCGCCTTGACTATGAAATGTCCATTCAAATCGGGTTGTGTGATTGTGGACCACATTGTAGTTGGAGCAGCCATTGTGTGTGTGTGTGCGACCGACATGGCTCTCACCTCCAATCTTACGTTGAACAAAACACCCAATTCACTGGCACCCTCAATAAGAGAGACACAGCTGGAGAGAAATGAAGAACTCTAGCTGTCCACTAACAATGGCTCTCCCACAAAGTTGGAGGACATGGCTGACAGAAACGCAGAGTATGTGTATTAGTGGATGGTCAAGGCCCAGCGAGGAATAGGCCACCATTGGCGTGTAGTGCATTGAACAGCCAGCGGCACACACAAATGCACCCACTTATACACACGCACGTTGCTAAAATTAACGCTCGCAGACTAGAGCACAAAAGCAGACAGAAAAGTGAAATCCTTATAAGCAGAGTGATAGAAGGCTATGGAAACACAACAACAGCTGCAGCTCAGATCCGCAGTATTATTTTTTATCAAGCACATATTTCATCTTGCTGTCATTCAGGAAGTAGCTACAGCATTATTTTTATCCATCACCAAATCTATGTTGCTGTTCGTGATGGGCGATATGACTTCAAATCAATATCACGATTCATTTAGCATTTTACCTCGATTATGAACTTTTTTATTTTTTGCCCTCATAGTTCACTGACAAGGCTTATACTGTAAATATGCTCAACTGTTAAAATTTTTAATGAAAGAGTGCATATAGTTGTGATTTTATAATAACTGAAGGGAACACAGAGATTAACTACCTATAGTTATTTACTGAATATTTCAACCAACTGAAATCGTGATGTTGTAGAGTGTGGCATCAATTATGTCTTACCATTTGTAAACACACAGTAGGGAACATATTAAGGGAATTAGAAAAGTATTAGCAAATTTTAAAAAAAGGCAAAAACTAAATAATTGACATGGGCAGGATTACAATGGTTAATGGTTCTGAATGTCGGTATTCATTTTTGATTAATTAATCGCTATGATTTAGAAAGTAACAAAGGTTAGTTTAAACTTTTAACATACTATACTGGAGCAGACAACATAAAGCAATGTGAGTAAAACTAGTATTATTTTTTATTACATTTTTAATAATATTAAATATTATATTAGTAAAAATGTCAAAATTAACACATTAACCACGTTATCATGATAATATTTTAACACCATTAACAGCATGATGGTGCTTGACTATGTAAGGCTCCTGTAGTTAAAAGCTCTACCCGAAATGGTTCCTTAATATATATATAGGCTTTGCTCATTACTGTGTGACAACAGATTCGAGTAGGGAAACCGTGTGGTCTGACAATATGTCTGCCACACAAGATAACACAAACTTGTACATGCTATTTCTAATAAAGGTACCTAATAAAATTAATATTTTGCATTATATTTTTTCTGTTCTTTAAATGAGACACCTAAGCAGCCCTATGTCAGGGTGGACAGACTGGCCAAGATAAGTCGATGATAAAAATAATATTGTTGAATTAATAAAAAGTAATAAATGCATTCTGCATAAGTGTTTATTGTACTTACATATAACTGTGTAATGATTGTTACATTGGAAAAAAAAATGCTACAAATCTCATGCAATTAATAATGATTATATTAAGTTACTCATTTGATATTATTTATTATTAGAATTATAATAATTTTGAGCAAACAGTTATGTTTACATATAATAGTTTATATGTTAATATGTAAGATAATTTGCTTCCAGAATCCGCTGATGCTGAACATTTGGTAAACACTTACTGAGTGAATTTAAATGTTTGTAAATCAGTACAGTCTATTTATAGTTATTGTAAATAACTGTATTACGGGACATGCATATAAGCCCTGCATCTTCAATCACTGAGGAAAAGCTCAGCGTATATGCTGTCAGGGTTAAATTCTTTATTTGTTGACAATATATAAAAAACAAATAAAAATAATTAAAGAATATAGGTAACGGGAATCTGTTATTATTATTCTGTCTATAAGCATTTTGTTATTATTGTTGTTGCTATAATTACGAATTTGTAAATAACAGAAACAGCTATTAATAACAATAATAATAATAATAATAA